>SJXQ01010365.1:133127-185773 GCA_006408695.1 Aepyceros melampus
AAGAGACAGGCTCAAGGCAGCTGTCACAAGCAACTCCTTGTTGGTTTCCGAGTTGGGGCATAGGGGGTGGGGTGGGGGCAGTCTTCCTCCTATAAGAAGGTCTCTTACCACGAACAGCAGTCATATTAAATACACTGTTGGAGGAGTTTTTAAATCTGATCTACACAAATCTGATTAAACCAACCAAGGGCATGGGTGCACAAGTACATTCTTTGGCCTTACAAAAATGCAGAGACCGTCTTGAGATCTCTGCTGCCTTCTATTTATAAAAATCCAATTTTCACCAGTGCTTCTCTACTGCCTGAGAGAAAGAGGGCAAGAGGGAGAATACCAGCTTTTCCAATAGACCAAATAAAGAAAGTACGAGAGCACAGCAGGAAAAGGTGGGGTCAGACGCTCCATAGAACTCCTGCACGCAGGAAGTGGTGGGGCAGGAGGCGTATTCCACATGAGGGCGAACCAGTCCCTGTCTCTCTCTCTCCCTCTCTCTCTCCCCGGCCTGCGGCAGCAACAGTTGTGTCAAACGGTCCCCAGTGGATGTCTGCTGGCACTGGAATTACATCATTTCTATGGCCACTATCACAGTGACCCTCGTGGTTTAACCTCTGAAATTCTCTAAGGCTGACCCTTTTGCGAGCACTTCAGTTCACAACCAGCTATGCAGTTAGACCATGTGGGGCAATAGGTATAAATACTTTGGACAAGGTTCATAGGCATATAAGTAAAACTAATTCCTTCTCTGTCACTTCTTCCCATGAAAACGGGCTAGACATATTCAGCAACTTTGGCAGAAGTGCTTGGGACTGTGTGATGGAACACCCAGGTTAAGGGGCATATTTGAGGTGTGCACTGTGGGCTCTGCTGGGTGCCTCGAAGCAGCAGACGTGGGTTCAGATGCAGCCCCTCTGAGGCAGGTTCAACAGTACGTCCACAGGACAGGCGACGGGGAAGGCACGCTGTCCATACTAGACGTGTGGACACGGGCAGCTACGGTTGTGACTAGGAGCCCCACATGGACAGTCCGAGGGCAAAGGAGGCAACGAGAGGAGTGACCTGCCAGAGGGCTGCATCTCACACCCACAACCCTGTGCAAACAGCTCCTGGGGAAGTGGCAGCAGACGTCTTTATTTAACAGCAGTTAGTGATTTGCTCGAGAAATGCCAGGAAAGCCAGCCAGCGACAAGATAAATCAGACAAGAGCAAGCAATCAAAGGGTATTATGGGAAGCTTAGGGTACAACTTTTAACCCTTGAGATCAAAGTTACAGATCTCGACTAGACCGCTCTCCCCAGACATGTCCCCAGACGCTCAGATGCTTTTCCTACTGAGAGCTGAATGTTTATATTAAATGGGTGGATCAACAATTTGCCAGGTCTCATTTTTGAAATTTTTAGTTACAATGCCCTGAAAAATGTTTTTCTTCACAAATTGCCATCTGAGTCTGGGAGAATCTTTTGGCAACACGTCAAGGGTGACCAACCTGCTTTGTTTCCCCAGAACTGAGGAGTTTTTCAGGATGTGAGACTTTCTACTGCTGCTGCTGCTAAGTCTCTCCAGTCGTGTCCGACTCTGTGCGATCCCATAGACGGCACCCCACCAGGCTCCCCCGTCCCTGGGATTCTCCAGGCAAGAACACTGGAGTGGGTTGCCATTTCCTTCTCCAATGCATGAAAGCGAAAAGTGAAAGTGAAGTCACTCAGTCGTGTCCGACTCTTAGTGACCCCATGGACTGCAGCCCACCAGGCTCCTCCATCCATGGGATTTTCCAGACAAGAGTACTGGAGTGGGGTGCCATTGCTGGAATAGTCCATATCAAACCAGGCTGCTTCCCTGAAACTGGAGCAATACAAAACTGGAAAAGCACCATATTGTCCATCTGCCTATAAGGTTTGCCTACCAGAACAATATAGGAGGAACTTAACAGACTTGAAAATACAAACTCATAAATAAGTCTTGGGGATGTAATGTATAGCATGGTATACATTATTACATATGTATTATACATATATATTTATTATATTACATATAAGTATATATAATATTAACATATGTTATATGATATGTGTTATATATACTACATGTATCATATACATGTATTAGTATGACAGCTAATAATGCTGTGTTGCATATTTGAAAGTTGCTAAGAAAATAGACCTTATAAGTTCTATAGGAAAAATATTGTGTAATTATGTTTGGTGACAAATATTAACTAGACTTATTATGATTATCATTTCACAATATATACAAATATCAAATCATTATGTTGTACACCTAAAACTAATATAACATTACACATCAAGTATACCTCAATTGAAAAAAAAAAGATTCAGGAATTCCCTTGTGGCACAGTGGATAAAAATCCGCCTGCCAGTGCAGGGGACGTGGGTTCGATCCCTGGTCCGGGAAGACCCCACATGTGGCAGGGCAACTAAGCCCGTGCACCACAGCTACTGAAGCCCACCCTTGAGAGCCTGGGAACCGCAACTACTGAAGCCCGAGTGCCTAGAGCCTGTGCTCCTCAGCCAGAGAAGCCAGGAAGCCTGCGCACCTCAACCAGAGAGGGAGCCCGCCCTCACTCACAGCTAGAGAAAGCCCGCGCAAAGCAATGAAGACACATTGCAGCCAATGAATAAATAAATAAATAATTTTTTAAAAATTCAAATTCAAAATACGAAAAAAGAAAAAGAAAGCCCATATGACTTAAGGCTTTGGGTGTTCAGGGCCTCAGACCCTAGGCACTGATATTCCACATGAGGGTCTTAGCAGTAGAGGTCTAGGGAAGGAGTAATGGTCTGCACCATGATGAGCGTCATTCCCTCCAGATCAAACCAGTCCTAACGGCAACCTTGTAAAAAGTCCTCCTAGCATGCTGTCAGACGATGCCAGATTAAAACACTGTGTCATTATTTACAGGAGACGGTGGTGTGTCAGAGCATTTGACTGAAAAGACCATGTTTCCAAATAAATTTGGTAGCTAGTTAGGGCTGATCTAAAGCCAGCAAAACAAACAGCAAGGAAAGGCAGAAAAGGACCCAGTCGTTTGGACAAATTACGTAATCAAATGACTCCCAGGTGGCGCAATGGTACAGAAGCTGCCTGCCAATATAGGAGACACAAGAGACTCTGGTTCGATCCCTGGGGCGGGTAGATCCCCTGGAGTAGGAAATGGTGACCCACACTCCAGGATTCTTGCCTGGAAAATTCCATGGACGAAGGAGCCGTGTGGGCTACAGTCCATGGGGCCTCAAGGAGCTGGACATGACTAAGCACAGACACACATGTAATCAAATACCTTGTCTCATCACAGGGCTCCCTGCTATTTTTCTGTGTAAGCTTTTGGAATATTCTGAGTAAGAGATGGAAGGTCAAAGAAAGAGAAAACAGCCCCTTTCTAAACCTCACATTTCCACTTCCTGTGGGAAAAAAGGACAAGCACCACTGCCTGGTCCAGCATAGCGTCGTGAGGATGACGGAAACCAAGCCAGGACATCACTCTCTAACTGCTCCAACGAGGTCTGCCACGGGCCCTGTAATTTATGACCTTGTCTGATCCTCTAAACAAGCCAGGAACATAGATACCATCTCCTCTGGCTTCCAGATAAGGAAGCAGACACTCAGTGACATCTAGGACCTTGCCCCTGGCCAAATAGCTCGTAAATGACACAGCTTTAAATCCAGGGCTGCCTAGCTCCAAAAAGCTTATATGCTTTGAGCTCCTGCCATGTGTCAGGCACTGGTACGTTCTAGGATACAAATGGATAAATGGCAGAGAACCTGTCCTCAAGCGGTTCACAGTTCAGTTCAATTCAGTTGCTCAGTCGTGTCTGACTCTTTGCGACCCCATGAATCACAGCATGCCAGGCCTCCCTGTCCATCACCAACTCCCAGAGTTCACTCAGACTCACACCCATCGAGTCAGTGATGCCATCCAGCCATCTCATCCTCTGCGGTTCACAAGCTGGGAGCAAATACAAGAAGGGCCACTGTAATAGTCATTAACAATGACTGACGACTCCCCTGATGGTACAGTGGATGGGCGCCCACCTGCCAAGGCAGGGGACACGGGTCTGATCCCTGGTTTGGGAGGATCCACATGCTGCAAAGCAACTAAACCCACATACCACAACTACTGAGTCCACGTGATGCAACCACCGAAGCCTCCGCGCCTAGAGCCCATGCTCCAACCCAGAGAAGACACTGCAATGAGCAGCCCGCGCACCGCAACAAAGATCCAGTGTGACCGCAAAAAAATAAATAAAATTTTTAGAAATAAGAAAAAAAAATGACTGAGTGCTTACCAGGTGCCAGATACTGCATGAAATGTTCCCCCGTCAGTATTTCCGGTAATCCTCCTACATGTCCACGGGGACAGCTGCCATTTTCCATGCTGTACAGAGCCTGAGGCTTAGAGAGTTAAGTGACTCAAAGTCACAGGGTGAATCAGTTATGTCTTCTGATTCCAATACCCAGATTCTTAACTGGACAGCACATCAGACAAATGCAGAGGATGATACGGGCTCCAAACCACATTAGTGAAGCAGACCACTGAGTTTAAGGTAGAAAGAATCATTTTTAAAACACCTGGTACTTTGGAAGTTTTCAAAAAGAAGAGAGCAAGGGGAGCTGAATCTCAAAGACAAGATGAGGAGGAGGACAAGGATGACAATGACGGCAGCATAATGAAGCTGGAGGGGGCAGGAGGGGCTGGATGGTTCAGGCATCGTTTATTCCATGCCTACGTGCTTCTAGCCTTGAATGTTCATCATCTCACCTTATTTCCACAACAAGCCTCCAAAGTTGGGTGCCAGGACTTCCTTGGTGGTCCAGTGGCTAAGACTCCATGCTCCCTATACAGGCGGGCCAGGTTCGATCCCTGGTCAGGGAACTAGATCCCACATGCCGCAACTAACAGTTCACACACAGCAGCTAAAGATTCCAAGTGCTACAACTAGGACTTATAAATGCACAGCCAAATAAATCTTTTTTCTTTTTTAAAATAATAAAGTGGGCACCACTGTCGGCCTCATTTAACAGAGGAAGAAGACCAAGGCCACATGGCTCATGCCCAGCACCTCTGTGGGCACAGGGCAAAATGAACATGGGAAACACAGCCATCTCTGGATAGGAGAACTGCAAAGGCAGGCTGCAGGGAGGGGAGCAGGACCGAGGTCAATCTGTAATAAGAACACTACAAGGGTGGTGGGACCAACCCTGCGGCACAGAGGGGGTGGCAATGGAAGCAACAGTCTGATGAAGGGCCATGCTGTCAGCAGAGAATGCAGTCGGGAGGCAGCTGTACGAGTTCTGGCATGAGTGTCTGGGGCTAAGAGGATAGAGGCAAATCAGGGTGACAGGGGGACCGGGCAGGACTGGGAAGGGGTTGGGTAAAGAGGAAAGATAGCTCAAGACTGAATCCAAGGGCTTCCATGGTAGGTCAGGGGTAAAGAATCCGCCTGCCAATGCAGGGTTGGATCCCTGGTCCCAGGGGTGTCTACATGCCTTGGAGCTACTAAGCCCGTGTCCCACAACTGCTGAGCCTGTGCTCTAGAGCCTGGGAGCCGCAACCTCTGACCCCATCTGCCACAGCTACTGAAGCCCATAGGCCCAAGAGCCCACGCTCCACAACAAGAAAGACCACTGCAATGAGAAAACTGCACAACGCAACTAGAGAGCTGCCCCGGCTGGCAGCAACGGCAGAAAAGCCCTCGAAGCAATGAAGGCCCAGTACAATGGAAAAAAAAATGAATCCAAAAAGGTCGATCCTTATAACTGAGGGAACAATGAATGAGAAGGAAGCTCTAAGAAGACAGTGGGTTTGGTTTTCACGTGATGAAACTGAGATGGAGTGGGACAGACCTGGGGAGAAGCACGGAGCGGGGTGGTGAGTGGGCAGCCCTGGGAGAAGGGGCTGTGGCATCATCTATCGGTCAGGTTCTCTGTTGCACACAATGCACTCTGGCTGGTTTGAACAGAGAAGCAATTTATAAAGGACACTGGGTAGCTGAGGGTCTTACCGAGAGCTGGAGAACCAGGTTTTAAAGCTAAGAAAGTAGAAGCAGCACCTCCAATCATGAGCAAAAATGCTTCCATGGAGAAGGGCTGGCCTGGGCTTAGACCCTCCCAGGTTACCCGTGACACCGCTGCTGGTGATGCTGGTTGCTAATAATGCTGGAACCCCATCCACTGCTGCCCCCCGGGAGTGGATGTAACTGCCAACCCCTGACCGAGACAGAGCCTGCTCTCTGTGTCAACAGCTGAAGATTCAAAATCTGCTTCAGGCGGTTGGTCAGGGGGGTTGAGCCTGGGTCACAAGCCTGGGTCCTTAGCTGCATGGGAGGCTGGAAAGAGCATCAGGGCATCTGGCTTCAGTCACAGCAAGACACCCAGGGGAGGGAAAGTGGAGTTCAAAGTAATGGAAGGTCAAGATGAAGGGTGGGACTTCCCTGGCGGTCTAGTGGTTAAGACTCCATGCTTCCACTGCAGGGGGGGAGGGTTCAATCTCTGGTCGGGAAACTAACATTCCACATGCCACGTGGTACCGCCAAAAAGTGGGGGTGGGGGGAAGATGGAGGATAAATGTCCACTGTAAGTGCCTTGTTCTGTCTTTTCTAAATAATTGATGGTTAAATTTGCCCCTCACAGGCACAAACATTTTTTATGTCTCAGAATGAACAGAGTTTAAGATGGCAGCCACATTCATCACTGGTGGAGTCCGGAGGCTGCTATAAAGATATGGTCTATTTTCCTGCAGTTGGGGGCCCAGTGGTCCCAGGGCCAGCAGGTCTGGTCACTGAGAATAACAAAACTGTCCTCTGTTCAGAAATGTTGGCGCCAAGTATGTGGAAATCCCTGGATTAGAGACTCTGGGGACCGTTTTTAATTTACCGGTAAGTGGTTTTAAAATGTGACATCTTTGAGTATCGCTGCCCGGGTCTGTTAAACAAAGAGGAGCAATTCCCATGCTAGCATCATCCTAAAGCTGATAACACTAAGGGGGCTCAGGGCTGGTGGGATGGCCTCGATTGTGACTAAACAGCACCCTGTTTCCAATCGCAGAAACGTGGCTTCACCCTTCCTACAGATGCTGCATCTGGAATACGGAGACAGGCCATTTGAGATTTTGTAGGTTTAGCTCCAGAAGCACAGCTGGGGCTGTGGTCATCAAGTTTGAGATGGGAACTCCTGTCTTCCCCCTCCAGCACTTCCTGCCCTGGACTCACGTGGCCTCGGCCTGTAGGATGGCAGCAGATAAAGGATGCACCCTTGGACAGCTGTGACTCCTCCTGGGGGATCCAGAGAAAGGAGTCCAGGCTCTGAGTTACTGAGCTGGGCTCAGCCCCAGGATCGCCTCCCGGCGGGCAGAGCTGAGCAAGCTGTCTGACCTGACCGTTTGCTCATTTGGAAAAAGGGATAAAAGCACTATTCTTTCATTGTAATACAGCTACCTTAGCAGCTCTGCACTACCACGAGCCCTGCTCTTTAGAGTAATGAGCTCTTCCCGACTTCCAGAGGGTCACTTAGTTGACCTAATGATAGGAAGGAATCAAGGAAGCCTTTTTTTTTTTAAGTGATTGCATCAGAAAAAATAGGGGGCAGGGGGACATCCCTGGTGGTCCAATGGTTAAGAACCTGCCTGCCAATGTGGGGGACACAGGTTCAATTCCTGGTCACAGAACTAAGATCTACATGCTGTGGGGCTACTAAGCCCCTGTGTCACAACTACTGAGCCTGTGTGCCTAGAGCCCGTGCTCCACAGCAAGAGAAGCCCCTGCAATAAGGCCCGAGCACTGCCACCGGAGAGCAGCCCCTGCGCGCCACAACCGAAGTAAAGCGAAGCCTAGCAGTGAAGGCCCAGCATACACAAAAAAGAGGAATGGGAGTTCTCTCTGGTGGTCCAGTGGTTAGGACTCTTCACATTCACTGCTGAGGGCAAGGGTTCCATCCCTGGATCCCTAGTCAGTGAACTAAGATCCCACAAACTGTATTACACAAGCCAGCTGAAAAAAGAGAGAGAGAAGGAAAAAAAAAAAACCAATGAAATACTGACACCTGCTTCAATACAGATAAACCATGGAAACATCAAGCTCCATGAAAGAAGCCAGTTACAAAAGATCACACATTATATGATTTCATTTACACAAAATGGCCAGAACAGACAAATCCATAAACACACAAATAGATTAGTGGTTGCCTCGGGCTGGAGATAAGGATGGGGGGGGGAGGGATGCAGAGAGGAATGGTTAATCTGTGCGAAAGCAGGCTTCTTTAGGGCTTGACGAAAATGTTCTAAAATTGACGGTGGTGGTGTTTGCACAACTCTGTGGGATATACAAAAAGTCACGGAATTAGACACTTTAAGTGGGTAAATTATATGATATGAATTAGATCTCAATAAAAAAAATAACTGGTGGAAGTAACTGTAGTTATTGGATGGTATTAAATGCCAGATAGTGTTCTGAGCACTTAAAAGTTTTATGAGACGCCTACCATAGTGGTATCGTTATTATCTGCATTTTACAGATAAGGAAGCTCAGCCACCGAGAGAGAAGTCAATTGCCCAAGGTTACCCAGTCAGTAAACAGGGGATCCCACATGTGAATCTGACTTCAGAGCCATGTCCCTAATAGCTGCACGTGCATACAGAAATGCACTGGTCACCACAGGACTCAGGGCCCAAGGTAAATGCCCCCCAGGAGGGCACCGTTCAAACACACGCTGGTATCTCGCCCGCTGAAGAGAGCGACACAAGCCTGAAGCCGATGCTACGCAGACAGCAGAAACGGCAACAGAGGCTGCGCAGCTTTTTTCTTCCTTCTGCACAAAGCACTCTACATCCAAGTGTACATAAGCTTGACAACTTTCTGCTACTTTTCATGAAAAATTAATAACTGTGGGTTTCCACTAAGAAGCAGGTCAGTGTTGGGGTGGAACACTGATGTCCGCCCCCCTCTGAAAACCTTTTGCTTGCATGCGTGCATGCTATTTCACTTCAGTCGTGTCCGTCTCTTTGCGATCCTACGGACTGTAGCTCACCAGGCTCCTCTGTCCATGAGATTCTCCAGGCAAGAATACTGGAGTGGATGGCCATGCCCTCCTCCAGGGGATATTCCTTACCCAGGGATAGAACCCAAGTCTCTTATGTCTCCTGCACTGGCAGGTGGGTTCTTTACCACTGAACCACCGAAAACCTTTTAGGACGTTTGGGTTTTTGAACCACGAGCAGGGCAGGGACTATCTCATACTATGCTGGTTTTAAGGCAGCCTTTTCTAACCCACCCAATCAGGACCGCATCTGTTCATGGCACCATGCCTGGAATCAGCACGCCTTAAATCACTAAGACTACTGTTTTATTTCATTTGTAGAGCTTTTCACTTCCCTCTTCTCTCCCTAACTATAAGCTTCCTGAGGACAGGCACAAAGTTTGTTTCTTGCTAAGCAGTGCTGGCACACAAGCAGACCCTCCACACATACTTGCTATTATTGATCAGACAAACAAATAAGTAAATGGATTAAGGCTGAATTTCCTGACTTTACCTGCTAACAGTCAAGGGCACAAGCAGTGATGGATGGAACAGACACTTGGCTGGAAAGCCCCAGAATCGGGAATACACTGTCTCAAGCAGCCTTCAGTGGAGCTCAAGAAAATGATTTACCCTTTCAATTAAAAACATTTGCTTTCATCTAGTCCCAGAGAATTTATGGCGCCATAATCCTTTCCATCTCAAATCCTTTCCATTATCTTTTCCTAATTAATTGAGGTATGTGAATTTGATTGATCTAACCCTTTGCCAGCATAAACATTACTCACGTGGTGATTCTGCGGCACAATGCTGGCTGATCAAGTTTAATCAGGTTCTACCAGTTTTTAAATTATGCATGATAGTAGACAAGACTCATTTAACTCTGTATCTAACAGCTACAACTTATTACATTGGCTGCTCCCAGACATTTATAGCAAATTGCAGTTGAATCGTTACTATGAATCAACTTATTGTTGCTGTTTAGTCGCTATGAATCAACTTATTGTTGCTGTTTAGTCGCTAAGTCATGTCCAACTCATTGCAACCCCATGGACTGTAGCCCGCCAGGCTCCTCCATCTATGGGATTCCCCAGGCAAGAATACTGGAGTGGGCTGCCGTTTCCTTCTCCAGGGGATCTTCCTGACCCAGGGATCGAAAGCTCGTCTCCTGCATTGCAGGTGGGTTCTTTGCCACTGAGCATAGAGGGAAGCCCATGAACCAACTTAGGATACAACTAAGAAACTGTTTTGACATAATAGGAGACTTTGGTATGATATAAAATATACTTTGATGTATTCTTGGCAAAAAAAAAAAAAGATTAAGGAAAGTATATTATCCAAGTGAAATTTCTCAAGCTATTTACCTTACAGATCAATACAAAATCTCTTCACAAAAATATTTATGGATTAGGACAGCAGTATTTCACCCAAATAATACACAAAGAAAGAAGCAGTAAATTTTTTTTTATACAACTCAAATAATATATGGGGAGCAATATGTAGAATTCCAAAGCTGCAGACAATTCTGGAGGTGATGAAACACACATCTGCAGTGGTTTCAGCACTGAAACGTGCTCCCTTTCCCAGCCTCTCATTATCTTTTTCATGTCACATTCCGATCACTTGACCAATTACTTGGGAACTGAATTCCTTCAGGATCACATTTCTTTTTCATCTTTCATTTACTTGGAGACAATAGGCCCATTACGGAGGTGAAATGTCCCAATTCCAGAAAAAGAGTGTTTAGAGCAAAAACAATAAAAGGAAAGGTTAAATATTCCAACCGGCTAAGCACAAGCTAGGAAGAGGCTGGTTTTGTCTACGCTGCATGGGTGTGCCAGGGACTCTGTACGCTCCGGGAGCACCCCCCTGGCCACCTCAGGAGCCCCCAAGGATGGGCGCAGCGTGGAAGTGGGCTCCAGAGCTGATCCGCCAGTGGCCTGCGCTGCTCAGAGGGCTGGCCTAGTGTCTCAGAGCAGACTACCAGGGGTGTTTGGCCTAAAAGGCCTCTACGATCACGGTCCGCTACAAAGGAAAGAAATAGGGATCCAACCTGAGAGAGAGGCGTGCTCAGTTGCTCAGTCGTGCCCGACTCTTTGTCACCCCATGGACTGTAGCCCACCAGGCTCTTTTGTCTGTGGAATTCTCCCAGGCTAGAATACTGGAGAGGGTAGCCATTCCCTCCTCCAGGGGATCTCAGGGACTGAAACCCAAGTTTCTTTTTTTTACCAATGAGCCACCCGGGAAGAAAGGTAGTCAGTCCGTAGAACAGAGGTGGAAATCCCAAGATGACAGCTGTGAAGCTTAGAGAACAACCAGCCAGGAAACAGAGGGCTCTAGGAGAAATTTCTTTTAAGAAGCTGAAACCGATAGAATGCCTAATATTTTTAAAGGTACTGACATGAAATGTAAGCCATTCTAGCTCTGGGAGAAGGCACTGAGGTTGAACCAGTATATTTAAAAACTGAGACAGCATCCTCAGATGGCAGAAAAAATGAGAGTACTCTGATCATAAGTGACTTCTGCTCCTTGGTTCCTTATTCCTCTCTTGAGTCACAGAGCCCATGAGGAAAAAAGCTTGTTTTTTTTTTTTTAGATCTTCTTCCCATTCCAGTCTCCAAAGCACCTGTGCAAATACACTGGATTTTGCCCAGTCTGATGGGCTCGCTGGTCAGATAAGCCTATTCACGGACCTCACACCCAGGTTACGACTCTTACTTCTAGATGTCCCCTTGTTCGACATCATATTACTTAGTGCCCCAGAAGGGAACCTCATTAAAGTTTCTTTTAAATCCAAGATTTCCCAAGGGACTTCCCTGGCAATCCAGTGGTTAAGACTCTGCGCTTTCACTGCAGAGTGTGTGAGTTCAATCTGTGGTTGGGGAACTAACATCCCACATGCCATGTAGCACAGCCAAACAGAAAAATAAATAAATAAAAATTTAAAAAATAAAATCCATCTAAGGTGTTCCAGAAAAAGCTGTGATCCTCTTAGACATAGGTATGACTTTGTTTCTTTGATAACAGTTTCTTTTCTGCCTGGCTACGTCTGTGTTCAGTTGCATCAGTCGTGTCTGACTCTTTGCCACCCCAAGGACTGTAGCCCGCCAGGCTCCTCTGTCCATGGGATTTCCCAGGCAGGAATCCTGGAGTGGGTTGCCATTCCCTTCTCCAGGGGATCTTCCTGAGATCTTCCAGGGAATGAACCCACTTCTCGCATATTGGCAGGCAGGTTCTTTACCATGAACCACTTGGGAAGCCCCTTGGTCTGGCTAACCCTCCAGCTCATCAACCACAACAGCCCTGAGGACCTGCCTCCCTTCCTCCAGCCCTGACTTCCTATGTGAACTTATATTTTCTCTGGTCCTGATTGGTTGTTCCTTACTTTTATTTTCCCCTTGTCTGTTTCTGTCTGCTTTAAGCTTTCTCAAATGCTTCCTGGAACAAACAAGCAAGTAAGACAAGACTCTCTCAATTTCAGTTTTTGATCCAAACACTAGAGAGAAAGCATATGAAAGGGTTTGGGGTTTTTCCCCCCTTAATCAACAGATGACTGTTAAGTAGCTCCTGTTATTCAGCTCATTTCAAGGACTAATCAAATGTCCACATTTTCCTAGCTATAACTAAGAAGTGTTGTAGCCCTTAATTAAAGGTACAGTTTCTGCCATCGAATTTGTACTTTGGTCAATTATACGACTAGTCAGGCAAGAGCATGTTCACAAGTATACATGGATAAGGGCTCAATCTGGGATTCACAGGGATCTGTGCATCTACATGGGGAAAAAAAAAATATTTCCACTGACCTCTAACCAAAATTCAGCATTTCCTCCTACCATGATGTCAGGCAGAAAACCACAGAGGTATTCATGCTCCTGTGACTCTGAAACCAACAGAAATCACGAGGGCTTTTCACATCCTGTTACAGTTGTTAACAATACCTCGAAACGCTGCTTAAGCCAGTACCACTTTGAAAGTATGGTAGTTACTAACCTCGCCATTAGACTGTGTTCGTAATAACAGATCAACAAAGAGGCATGCATTTCTCTAGCAAATAAATTTTAAAATATTTTGATGACTGTATTTCAAGATTATTTGTTTCTGTGAAATTCCATGCATTCTATTCTATGCACTTAGAACACTATTGTGAGAGGTGATCCAGAGGCTTCACCAAGCTGTCAAAGGGGTCTGGGCACAGCACAGGCTGAGATGTCCTGACTCTGGCAGCAGGCACAGTGCCTCTGCCATGAGGCCCCGTGGCAGACCCTGCAGGGGTGGGAGGACGATCACATTGCTTCAGACCACAAACGGCATCAGAAACAGCTTTGCAAGTGATGATCTCAGTTTGCTAATGAGTAATATTAGGTCAATTAGCTCAAACCACTTTCAATCAGCTCCAGCAGAAGGAAGGCATGGCCACTGATTGCCTGGATTTTTCAGCAGCACTGATAATGGACACGAAGGATCCCAGGAGTCCTGGGCTAGCTGACTGCTCCAGGTTGCCACCGTCAAATGTTCAGCCTGCATACAACCTACCAAAAGAGCTGAGGTCGGCAGCCGGGCCCAACTCAGGGCCTGGTGGTATTTCCACCAAGATGCATCACTTTCCTACATCCAAAACAGAATCCCCTTGTAATGTTTCTATTAAGTCATGTGGTAAATTGCCTTTAAATCATGGCATTTCTTAGAGCCTGGTATAGGCACATAAAAATAACAATGGAAGGCTAATTATACAGTCGAGAAACTAAACATGAGTTAACTGCTGCTGCTGGGTCGCTTTAGTCATGTCCAACCCTGTGTGACCCCATAGACGGCAGCCCACCAGGTTCCCCGTCCCTAGGATTCTCCAGGCAAGAACACTGGAGTGGGTTGCCATTTTCTTCTCCAATGCATGAAAGTGAAAAGTGAAAGTGAAGTCACTCAGTCGTGTCCGACTCTTCACGACCCCACAGACTGCAGCCCACCAGGCTCCTCCGTCCATGGGATTTTCCAGGCAAGAGTACTGGAGTGGGTTGCCATTGCCTTCTCCTTGAGTTAACTGCGCTTCTTTTAAAAAACAACAACAAGAAAAAATCCTACTGTAAGAGGAACAAAAAGGCTCCCATCGAGTGGAAACCTTCTGAGTATCTAGGGTGTGGTAGGCAGTGAGGGCAGAGATGATGTTGCACAGAAGAGACGCTACAGAGGAAAGTGTGGCTAATCCCTGAGAGCAGTACTCCTGGGAACCGCAAAGACAACTGCCTGGTGTTCACACACTGCAAGTGCTGGAGCAGGTCTCAAACCAGCTGATTGTTTTGACTTCAAGCCTAAAGAACAGCTGACCTGAGGATACAATAGAACCTCTGCTGACAGCACTGTTAAGATGACCACTCCAGAGGAGAACTGAGAGGAGAGAGGAATGCAGTGAAACTGCATGGATGCAATGCAGTTATTAAAAGCCTGACATAAGCCTCTGTGTATCAACGTAAAAGGATTTTCCTGGTGGATGCAAGGGGAAAAAGCAAGGCACTGAACAGCGTGTACAGAATGATGACATTTATATGAGACCAGGTTGTTCAAAAACATGCATACTTCAACTATGGTGACCCCAACAGATGGATCTAGGTGGGGGTTACACAGTTTATTATACTCACAGATACATTATAGATTTTAAATCTTTACAGAAAGAACATATTCACATATTGTTTGTGTGTTACCAGTCACTCAGTTGTGTCCGACTCTGTGACCTCATGGACCGTAGCCCGCCAGGCTCTTCTGTCCATGGAATTTTTCAGACAAGAATACTAGAGCGGGTTGCCATTTCCTACTCAGGGGATCTTCCCGACCCAGGGATCGAACCCATGTCTCCTGCAGTTCCTGCATTGGCAGATGGATTCTTTACCACTACGCCACCTGGGAAGCCCCATATTACTTGTATAATTTAAAAATCTAATAAAATAACAATAAAACAGATCCACAGCTACCTGAGTTTCAATCCTACAAAAGATGAGAATGATCAAAAATAATAAAAACTTCATGTTTCCAAGTATCCCTATTCCTTATTTCTAGGTCAAGCATAAGCTTTTGTCTGTTTTATTCACTGATGTAGCACAGGCATCCAGAACAGTGCCTGGTTCGGAGCAAGCATTCAATGCTGCTGCTGCTGCCGCTAAGTCGCTTCAGTCGTGTCCGACTCTATGTGACCCCATAGATGGCAGCCCACCAGGCTCCCCTGTCCCTGGGATTCTCCAGGCAAGAACAATGGAGTTGGTTGCCATTTCCTTCTCCAATGCATGAAAGTGAAATTGTTCAGTCGTGTCTGACTCCTAGCGACCCATGGTCTGCAGCCTACCAGGCTCCTCCGTCTATGGGATTTGCCAGGCAAGAGTACTGGAGTGGAGTGCCATTACCTTCTCCGAAGCATTCAATAGAGATGTTTTAAATAAGTGAACTGATTACTCATCTAATCCAGAAACTGGTATCCAGTACCTACCATGTGCCAGCCACTTGCTAAGGACTCTGGGAAACACAGTGATTCACTTGACTTCCATTCATTAGATTCACACCCTTCGCATACCCACAGTGTTGGGTATTAGATAAAAAATCTGCTGCCCTTTAGGAACAAAGAACTCGGCTTAGGGGAAGGTGAACTGTAGAAGTTGGAAGGAGGCGATAAAGCCTTTTCTCAGCCACAGCTTAATCCTGGTTTTGGTTTTCCAAAGTGTGCCTCTAAGGCTTAACTTATCACAGTCTGTCTTGAACCAGAATTACATTCACATGTTTGCGTCTGCCCAGCTGGGGAAAAATGAATACCAGCCTTCCTGGACGGTGAGGACAAACGGCTTATTCTTTGCCTAATGCCAAGCACGCCAAAGCATTCCATCTTGCTGTATTTCCCAGTTCCACCCATTCATCACGGAATCAGAGATCTGCAGTGGGGAAGGAATCTTGACGGTCATGTGGCCAGGGCTACTTGTATCTGCACCTCAGCCCAGCCCTTCACATCTAATTTAAGATGGGGTGGGTGGGTGTGTGTGTGTGTGTGTGTGTGTGTNGCCCTCCTCCAGGGGATCTTCTGGACCCAGGGACTGAACCCAGGTCTCCTGTGTCTCCTGCATTGTAGGCAGATTCTTTACCACTGAGATACCAGAGAAACCCATGCAATGGAATATTAGCCATTAAAAAGAACAAAGTTGGGTCATATGTAGAGATGTAATAGACCTAGGGTCTGTCACACAGAGTGAAGTAAGTCAGAAAGATATTAATGCATATATGTGGAATCTAGAAAAGTGGTACAGATGAACCTATTTTCAGGGCAAGAGTAGAGATGCAGACATAGAGAAGGTACATGTGGACACAGCAGGGGAAATGTAAGGTGGGATGAACTGGGAGCTTGGGATTGATATGTACACTACTATGTACAAAATAAATAACTAATGAGAACCTATCCTATAGTACAGGGAGCTCAGCTGGGCACTCTGTGATGACCTAGAGGGTTGGGATGGGGAAGCAGGGGTTGGAGGGAGACTCAAGAGGGAGGTATATGTGTGTGTGTGTGTGTGTGTGTGTGTGTGTGTATTAGCTGCTCAGTCATATCTGACTCTTTGCAACCTCATGGACTGTAGCCTGCCAGGCTCCTCTGTCCATGGGAGTCTCCAGGCAAGAATACTGGAGTGGGTTGCCATTCCCTTCTCCAGGGGATCTTACCAACTCAGGGATCAAACCTGGGTCTCCTGCATTGCAGAAGGATTCTTTACCACCTGAACCACCAGGGAAGCCCCTAAATTAAGGTGAGGGGTTACCAAACCAGATGAAATAGAATCTGCCAGCTCTCGTGGGAAAACACAATTCCACGTCAGCAGTTCTGCTGCTCACTTGCACAGTGTCTCCCACTCCTAATCACCACGCCGCTGGTCCCTTTAACTCTCCAACCTTTCACAGCTGTATCTGCAGAAACCCAGTTTCTCTACCTTGAAGTGAAGACTTTTCCACCTAAGTGGATTATCCTGCAGTTACCTGTAGCATACACCATCTTTGTGCATGGACCCTCTCTTTCAATTCGTCAGAATCATTTCCAAATTCAATTTCATTTTCATATTCAGTCACACTGGTCCCAACAGGAATGGTTGCCCAAATTCAAATATAAGTTGCCTGGGAACACTTTTAACTTTGAAAATAAAATGTGGCCACCGTGCAATGGGTGTGCAGAGGTGAATTTGGGAGAGGACATTAAACGGGAGGGAAGGAAGAGCCTTCTGCTTCTAGTGATGAAAGGTTGCTTTATCTATAAATTCCAAAAGATCAACACTGCAAGTTTACATGTTCTTATATAACCAGGGACTGAATCAGTGCCCCCTGCATTGGAAGAGCAGAGCCCTAAACACTGGACTGCCACAAAAGTCCCCAAATCTAGTTTTCCAAACTTTAAAATAGCAATACCAGGCAGAGTGTGCTGTGTGTGCTCAGTCGCATCTGACTCTTTGTGACCCCATGGACTGTAGCCCCGCGAGGCTCTTCTGTCCATGGGATTTCTCAGCAAGAATAATAGAGTGGATTGCCATTTTCTTCTCCAGGGAATCTTCTCAACCCAGGGATCACACCTGGGTCTCCTGCATCTCTTGCACTGGCAGGTGGATTCTTTACCACTGAGCCACCTGGGAAACTAGTATAGCACTTACTAAACTAATGCTAAGGCAGGCTGAAAGACAATAGTGAAAAAGCTGGCTTAAAACTCAACATTCAAAAAACGGAGATCAGGGCATCCGGTCCCAACACTTCGTGGCAAATAGATGGGGAAACAATGAAAACAGTGAGACTTTATTTTCTTGGGCTCCAAAATCACTGCAGATGGTGACTGCAGCCACAATATTAAAAGACACTTGTTCCTTGGAAGAAAAGCTATGATAAACCTAGACAGCATATTAAAAAGCAGAGACATGACTTTTCCAGCAAAGGTCCGTACAGGCAAAGCAATGGTTTTTCCAGTAATCATGTATGGATGTGAGAGTTGGACCATAAAGAAACCTGAGCACCAAAGAACTGATGCTTCTGAACTGCGGTATTGGAGAAGACTCTTTGGAGTCACCTGAACTTCAACGGGATCAAACCAGTCCATCCTAAAGGAAATCAGTCCTGAATATTCATTGGTAGGACTGATGCTGAATCCGAAGCTTCAATACTTTGGCCACATGATGTGAAGACCCAACTCATTAGAAAACACCTTGATGCTGAGAAAGATTGAAAGCAGGAGGAGAAGGGGATGACAGAGGACGAGACAACTGGAGGGCATCACTGACTCAATGGGCACGTATTTGAGCAAACTCCGGGAGATGCTGAAGGACAGGGAAGCCTGGCGTGCTGTAGTCCATGGGGTGGCAAAGAGTCAGACATGACTGAGCAACTGAACAACAACAATAACAACACAGGCTTGCCTCATTACATAAAAATCTAACAGAGGACTTGAGTCTGAATCTACTGAAGAGATATCATGTTACAGCTGCCCAAATGACATCCTGTAACAGTTGCCCCAGTGAAGGTCAGTAAACAAAGAACTCTTCAGGAGACTCTGTACCGAGGGAAGAATTCCTCCCCATTATCTGTTTCTTTGGTTAGAGCCCTTGTTACCAAACAGGGACAGACACGCGGCGTGTTAATAACAAGTGGTTCCAAAGGCTGGAGGGGCTCTCCTGTGCTCTAATGGTATCATCACAATCCCATTTGTCGGCTTCTCACAGTAACTGCTGAAGCCTAACAAGACTCCTGGGGACTGCATCAGCAGGTCAATGCCTCCACGTCAGGAGGGCCAAAGAAAGTCACCCTGGGCTCAAGAGGGAAGGACTGAAAAATCAATGGTCTCAATATTGGTACAGGTCTTCATTTGCTACTTATAATGTGGTTTATCCCACAGAGAAGCTTTATAAAATAAGAAAAACACCAAGATAACCTAAAAGATGCCAGCAGAATGAAAACATGTTTCAAAACTAAATAGGCTTCGTCCTGCATTTCTTAGGCTTTTTCCTGCAGGTCTTGGCACCAATAGTACCTCTTAACCATCCTGGGTTTTTCACTTTCCTTGCTAGACTCCAAGCTCTTTGGAAGGGCTGGTCTCTCATTTCTAACTATTGCATCCACAGTGTCTAGTGCTATAAACTGGCACTTAGTTTGCAGACAATAAATGTTTGCAGATGAATGGATATTATGATGGATATTTAGAATGAAAAAATGTATTAGGACTTCCATTAGAAAAAGCATTACTTGTCAAGTTTTTTTTCCTTTGACTTGAACTTAAAACTACTTGGCCCAAGATAATATTTATGGTAGAATTAAAAGTGTGTTCTCTGATTTTATTTGGCTATTAATATATGCATTTGATAATTAACAATGGTGCTAAGCGGTCAAAGCAAATAATTACTTTTCTAGTGTCTGCCCCTGTGTACAAGCTAAATGAGGGGGAAGCCACCAACTGCATATTAAAAAATGCAATTAAATGCAAAAAAAATGGTAATGAGTTTCAAAAACATTCTGTTTAAGCCTCAGACCATAATATTCAGAACAGTTACAGTCCTTTCACTGGCTCAGTTCAATTCCACAGGATAGTCCAAATCTTCAAAACAGACACGAATTCTCCTCGGGTCACACTGAATATAAAACCAGTTCTCAGAAGTTTGCCAGTTTTCATTTTCGAGGTCTTCTGACCAACTGGTAGGGTTGACCATAAAAATTCTATCTTTACATTTACTTATGTTCAATATAATTTATTTAAGAAGTAATGCAATCACATAGAGTGCTTTTATTTTAAACCTTATTTTGAAAAGACTGAATACATTAACATAATTCAGAAAAGTCGGTAAACATCCACAAGAACATGTTATATAATCCCAGTGAGTCTCATAATATTCTATTTTCAAAGGAAAAAAAAAAAAAACACTGGACAGAAAAGCAGTAAATTTGGAATCTGTTTCAAGTGTCCAATAAAAGCAGAAGTTGGCTCACTGTGTGGTCCGGACTGAGAGCTCGAGCTGATGCTACACTATATATCGGGCCAAACGGGTCTAGACAAACTGGCTGACGGCAAATCAGACCATTTGGAAGTGGCATTTACCTTGTAAACTAAGACTCTTGAATCCTGCTGTGATTTCTAATTCCTTTTGAAACTGGGGTGCTCTGTGGTCAATTTGGACCTGTATGATCTCAGCACTGGGCAACTCTCAGCCAAGAGTCACCAAGGGTGGTCAAGTTCATTGGCAGCTAAGAGTTTTACCTCTCTACAAAACTCAGCACCATCCTGAGAACTCATTTCTGTACCAAGCTGCTGAGATGCTCGCATGCACGGAGGTACAGAGTCTCTGCCCTGTGCTGGGTTGCCCCAGACTGTTGAGGTTTTAGATTTTAACCACCATCAGTGAGTTCTGGATTCAGAAACTGAGGCTCTAAGGAGGTGAGCAGGGGACTTCCCTGGTGGTCCAGTGGTTAAGAATCCTCCTGCCAACACAGGGCACACAGATTTGATCCTTGGTCTGGGAAGACCCCACATGCCTCAGGACAGCAAAGCCCGTGTGCTACAACTCCTGAGCCTGCATGCCTAGAGCCCACGCTCTGTGAAAGAGAAACCTGCACACTGTAACTAGAGATCAGTCCCCGCTCAGGGCAAGCAGAGAAAGCCCACGTGCAGCAACGAGGACCCAGCGCAGCCCAAAACAACAACTGCAATAAGGTTCAAAAATAATAAGGCAAGGGGTCTGGCCAAGTGTACCCAGTTCAGCGGGGGCAGATGTGGAGCTGGCGTCTCCACAGACGTGGCCACGTGAGCCCTAATGCAGGCCTTGATCCAACGTCTTGTCTTCCCCCCTTTCCACCCAGTGACTATAGCCATGAAATTAAAAGACGCTTGCTCCTCATAAGGAAAGCTAGGACAAACCTAGACAGCATATTAAAAAGCAAAGACACCACCCTCGACAGAGGTCTGTATGCTCACAGCTATGGTTTTTCCAGTAGTCATGTATGGATGTGAGAGTTGGCCCATAATGAAGGCTGAGCACTGAAGAATAGATGCGTTTGAACTGTGGTGTTGGAGAAGACTCTTGAGAGTCATGTGGACTGCAAGAAGATCCAACCAGTCAATCCTAAAGGAAATCAGTCCTGAATATTCATTGGAAGGACTGATGCTGAAGCTGAAGCTTTTCCAATCTTTTGGCCACCTGATGTGAAGAGCTGACTCACTGGAAAAGACCCTGATGCTGGGAAAGATTGAAGGCAACAGAAGGGGGCAATAGAGTGTGAGACGGTAGGATAGCATCACCAACTCAATGGACATGAGTTTGAGCAAACTCTGGGAGATAGTGGAGGACAGAGGAGTCTGGCGCGCTACAGTTCATATGGTTGCAAAGAGTTGGACACAACTTAGCAACTAAACAACAACAACAAAGAGGAGCACAGGCTGCTTCTCCAGGAGTGACATCACTGGGTCTTCCAGGGGGAGTCAAGGGCACGAGTACGTCCACAATTGTGACTTTGTGTAAATCATGAGCCAATGGAGAATGTGGGAAGGTCTGGGGGTTCTCCCTGCTGGCCACACTCCTTGGACTTCAGGGAGAGCGATTCTGGGCAGCCTCTCTTCCAGCCTCACACGTTCACCCTGGATTGCTCTGGATAGGTAGGCTGCCGGACAAGAGAGCCCTGGTGGGGAGGAATGAATGCCCCCGGGCTTGCTATAGACAACTTCAGCTGACATCACAGTAAGTCTTGGGGACTTCCCTGGAGGTCTAGTGGTTAAGACTCTGTGCTTTCACTGCAGGTGGCACAAGTTTAACCCCTGGCCAGGGAAATAAGATCCCACATGCTGCATGGTGTGACCAAAAAGAAAATAATAAATAAATAAATCATAGCAAGACTCAAAGAGTCTGGGTTTACAAGGTAACATTAGCCAAAAACAAACACCCACAGCAGCCGCAGCATTTTCTGCAATGGTCTTTGGGTCAACTCTGCTCAGTAAGCAGAGAGCAGGACAAAGATGAGAGTGATCAGAGGTGGGCCTGCTCTGCCTCCCAGACGAGCAGGGGTGGTTTCCGCTTGCTTATTTATACGTGCTCACTGGGGTCTCTCTTTGCCTGGAGAGAATGATGTCAGGGTAGGAAAGGGAAATTTAAAAAGGAGAGTTCTAGACGGCATCCGTTATGTTCATATTCCTAGTATCTCACTTTTTCTGGAGGGGAACCATCCTATTCTGACCACTTGGCTGCCATGGAGCTGCTCCCATACCCTGGCTTCATAGGGCTGTGTGAGCTGGATGGACACTGGTCTGGAACTTTGACTGGGCCATCAAGAACAAGACACTTCTTTCTGTTGTAGTTTCAGTTAGAAGGACATAAATCTAGAGCTCCCAGGAACCACTACCTAGAGAGTGCCTGGAGGAGAATGAATTCAACTCAGAGGAAAGCAGGGCTGAGCGAGGAAGAGATAGAGTCCTGATAGCAACTTCTGAGCCCCTGGATCCAGCCATTCCTGAAGCCCAAATTTTCCCCTGGACTTTACAGTACCAGAAAGTAACAATCCCTTGGAGAAGGGCAAGGCAACCCACTCCAGTATTCTTGCCTGGAGAATCCCATGGACAGAGGAGCCTAGTAGGCTCCAGTCTACAGCGCTGCAAAGAGTTGGACACGGCTGAAGCAACTTAGCACACGTGCAAGGTAACACAAACTTAAAAAAAAAATTAATCCAGTTCAAGTTAGCTTGTCATTTAAAACTGAAAAAGCACGAACAAAGAGAGGAGAAATAAAAGCATAAGAAGGAGGGAAACGAAAGGAGAAGATTATGTTTATGGATGTGGGATCCGAAAGCAATTCAAGTCTGTCTCCTGTAAGTGAAGAAAGGGGACACATAGGAATCTGTTCCATTTTTCATAGGAAGCACAGTCTTCCCTGATGGCTCAGAGGTTAAAGCGTCTGCCTCCAATGCGGGAGACCCAGGTTCGATCCCTGGGTTGGGAAGATCCTCTGGAGAAGGAAATGGCAATCCACTCCAGTATTCTTGCCTGGAGAATCCCATGGACGGAGAAGCCTAGTAGGTTACAGTCCACAGGGTCGCAAAGAGTCGGACACGGCTGAGCGACTTCACCTTCACCTTCACCTTCACAGATAATCAGATAGGAAGCACAGATAATCAGACAGGAAGCACAGATAATCAGAACTGTGGCTCTGCCTTATTACTGTGATTAACCTTGCCATATTCTAAAACTAAAATGAGTGTGTATTTTCTGATGTTTGACGATCTTGCAACCATTGTGAAGAGAAAGGAATGAGCCATTACTGAGCAGAGATGTCTTTTAAGAGAGATTTTTTTCTTTAGGGAAGGAGATAGTTCACAGCAACAGCCCGAGTCTTACCTGGCATGGCGTGGACGAGGTCCCCGCACAGAACAAAGAATTTGGGCTTGGGGTTCAGTTTGTTGATGGCCTGGACTGCTTGCTCAGCCAGACGGATCTCCTGTTCCCACTCATCACCACCGTTGTCACAGTCCCCAGTGGCCCAGGCCTTCATCAGTCCAAACTGGGGGTCTGCACCTTGGATGAAGTAGAATGGGCCTTTCCATTCCCTTTCCTTTTCTTAAAAAGAAAAAGAAAGAAAAGGAGAGAAGAAATATTATAAAATCTGTCAGGGAAAGCATCCAGGTTATTGTACAAGTGGATACAACATTTTTGTTAAATTAAGTAGGTCATTTTAATAAGCTGCTGTTCAAACATACCATTTTCCTGTCATCAGCTAGAGGATTTTGATTTATACTAATTATGCCTGGGACCCGGTGATTCCCAAAAGCTGGGAAGAAAAAAAAAAAGAAAACACCACATGGGCTGTTAATAGTCACGCAACCAAGCTGTTTCTTTATAAACTAGATGGCCAAGATGAAGCGCAGAGGTATCACGGGATGCTGTATAGAGCATACTAATGTTCAATAGTTTTTTAATTACAATTTAAAATACTGCAAATTGAAAGTTGCCAGAAGTATTATGTTTAAATGACTAGGTGAAGTGCTGTCAAATCTTTTACGCCAGGCTTAATGGCACAATTTGCGCTGTTTCAAGGGATGTGACAGAAATTTAATTACAAAACTTGGAGTTCAGAAGCCCTGGCTATCTGATTGGAAAGGAAGTGCCAAAAATGAAATCTTAGTCAATGTGGGGGGAAAAAAAAAGACGCTAATATTTCTAAGGCAGCGTGATGTGGGCATAGGTGAGGTGTGAGGCTGTGGGTCAGGGTGGGGGACCAGAATCCTTCATTCTTTATGTTCTTGGAAAGCACTTCTATCACCTGAAGGTAAGTTATCAGACTGCCCTGCCTACTGGTTTTGCCAAAGCCTTGGGGGCCACAGGCCTCTATCCTAACTGCCAGCAGTGCCTGCATTTGCAGAGATAGAATGCCCATCAGTGGGCACAGAGGTTTCAAACTGTGGTTTCAAACTTCTCTTTGGCCACAGAATCCTTCCTTCAAACAAAATTACATGTGGCAGACCAATGTTGAAAACATGTAGCCTCCTCTGCCCAAATGGGCTCTGGGGACAGAGCAGCCTGAACACATTTACTCACTCATCAGCCCAGATTTTATCCTCGGCCCAGAGAGGTGATACGACCTGCTTGAAGCCACCAGCCACCAGCTGCAGGGATAGAACCACCCTGTGACCTTGAGACTATCTTCTTCTTTTGAACAAATGACTGCATTTTGCAGGTGAGCTGCATAAACGGCATTTGCTCTGGAAGTCAAGAAGATACTAGAATTTCCAGAAAGCCCCCGGCATTGTTTCACATCTGTGTTCATCTCACTCGTTTACTTGATATTTACTGAAAGCCCACTGTTTGCCAGGCCCTGTGTGACGTGCTGACAACACACGAGAGGACCAAGACAGGTGAGGTCCTGGCTCTCTTAAGCTTAGATCTCATGAGGAGAGGCAGCAAGTAAGGACATACACAGAGAGAGTAGCCGGAGGGTGCCAAGAGCTCTGCAGAGGATTAAGGGGGAAGGTGACACAAGGGGCAAAGAATCCACCTGCCAATGCAGGAGATGTAAGAGATAAGAGTTTGATCCCTGGGTTGGGAAGATCCCTTAGGGAAGGGCATGGCAACCCACTCCAGCATTCTTGCCTGGAAAATCCCATGGACAGAGGAGCCTGGCGGGCTACAGTTCACAGGGTCACAAAGAGTTGGACACGACTGAATCGACTTAGCACAGCACACAATGGCTAATTTAAATTGGATGCACCAAGAAGTGGTGTCATTTAAGCTGAGATCCAGATGTCGCACACAAGCTTTTAAAATTCCACGGTCACCCTTCCACCCACCATGCCTAGCTTACTATCATCTCAAGAGGGGATCTCAGGCTTTAGGTCTCCCTTCCTTTTCTTCCTCCTTTTCAGAGCTTAAGAAGACAAGCATGTAAACAAACAAAACCACCTATACATACTAGCCAGAACAAATTGTGTATGTGTGCTAATCTGCCGGTTCCTGACCTACAGCTCAGAATCCTAGCTGTTCAGTCAAATCTCCACTGACCTGAACTCAAGTCTGAACAAGGACTATGAAACCCAGTTGCATGCATCCCATTGCCAAGGACAGCAGCTCAGCACTACCACAAATTTGACTCACATTCATTGAGCCCTTACTATTCATGGCAGAATGAATCCAGAATGCTCCCAAAGACCCCTGAGTCCTGATATTCACATCCTGTGCAATCTCCTCCCCTTGACTGCGGGCTGGACCTGGACCTGGACCTGCTTAGCGACTTGCCTCTAATAAGCAGAATACAGTTATGGGATGAGCCTCCAGAGCCTCGATGCATATCCTGGGGTATGCTATGAGAACAACCTAAATGTGGTGTTTACACACAGGGGAATATTATTCAGCCCTTAAAAAGGAAACCGTGCCATTTGGGACAATATAGACGGACCTGGAGGACACTAAAGCTAAACGCAAGAAGCCAGACACAGAAGACAAACACCGCATGATCTCACTCGTATGTGGAATCCAAAACAGTCAAATTCACAGAAGCAGAGAGCAGGATGGTGCCTTCCAGGGGCTGGGGGCGAGGAAAACAGGGAGATAAGCTCCAATACTTTGGCCGCCTGATGCAAAGAGCTGATTCACTGGAAAAGACCCTGATGCTGCGAAAGACTGAAGGCAACAGGAGAAGGGGGCAGCATCTCTGACTTGGCGGCCATGAGTTTGAGCAAACTCCGGGAGATAGTGAAAGACAGGGAAGCCTGGCCTGCAGCAGTTCATGGGGTCGCAAAGACACAGACATGACTTAGTGACCAAACAAAGTTTCAGTTATGCAAGATAAATAAGTTCTATCTTCTATACAGGATGGTGCCTACAGCTAGCAATACTGTACTGGAGACTTAAAATCTGCTAAGAAGGTAGATCTTAAAGTGTTATCTCACACATACATAATAACAAAAACAACATAAAGTGGGCAGGAAGAAACTTCAGGAGGAGATGCACATTTATGATAGATGTCTATGGGAGTGATGGTTTCACAGGTGTAAAGTGATCCCCCAACTCTCGGAGCTGGACACACTGAATACGCACAGCTTTTCACATGTCTTCACACCTCAATGCAGTGGTTCTGAAAAGCAGCGAGATTAAGCAAAAAGAAAACAAAAGACCCCGACTTTCATCTTGCTCTCCCTCACTCTCTCTTGGAGCACATGTCCTGAAGGGAAAAGGCTCCCAAGATGAGTAGCCCAAATGTGGCAAGGGACCGAGGCAAGCCTCTGGCCAACATCCTATGAAGACCTGAGCCCTCGCCACACAGCAACCTGAAAGGAACGGAAACTCGCCATGGGCACGTGGGTGCCCCTGGAAGAGGATTCGCCCTGGTGAGCTTCTGGATGAGACCACACCCCAGGTGACACCTGACAGAGCCCTCCTGAGACCCTGCAGCAGAAGGACACAGCTAGGCTGCACCCAGATTTCTGATGGGAAATGGGAGATAATGTGACTTAGTTGCCTCAAACTGCCAAGTTCCTGAGGTGACTTGTTAACACACATCAGGACTTCCCTGGTGGTCCAATGGTTAAGAATCCACCTGCCAAGGCAGGAGGTCCCTGATCCGGGCAGATCCCACATGCCACAGAGCAACTAAGCCCGTTTGCCACAGCTATTGAGCCTGAGCTGCAGAGTCTGGGAACCGAACCGCTGAGCCCACGTGCTGCAACTCCTGAAGCCTGTGCACCCTAGAGCTCTGCAACAGGAGAAGCCACCACAATGAGAGTCTGTGCATCACAGCTAGAGAAAGCACCCGCTCGCCGTATCTAGAGAAGGCCCGAGAGCAGCAACGGAGACCCAGTGCAGCCAATAAGAAAAATAAGAAAACTAATTTAAAAAATATCTGTTACACAGATCAGACGTAGAGGGCCAGGAAGGAGTCAGCAACACTTCTTCACAAGCTGGAGGTTGTGTCATGAAAAAAACTGAGATTCTGACTTGTGTTTTAAAAGTTCACTGTTGGCACTGTTCATTCATTTTACTTAAATAGTAACCTTTTTGTGCTGATGAATGCTTTTCACTGCTTTTCCTGTTTCTGGGGCAGTTTGCAAAGCGGCTTAAACTGGATAAATTAAACAGGGAGGGGGATGATCCTCATCTGAAGCTTGGGCCATAAATCAATCTGCTACAACAAATAAAATTTATAAACAGTTTTCTACAGTAACATTTTAACAAACACAGTTTTCTATGACAAATAGTCATAGTTCTGGAAAGCCAGGAGTCTTTGGTGGTATTAAATCTTTCATTATTACTCGTTTACTTAGTAAAAGCTTAGAATCTCAAATTTATGATGACAAGGCGCAAAATAAACAGATTTGATCTAAAATAAAGGACAGCTCGCATGTCACTGTTCCATCTACCTTATCCTTCTAATAAAGGCAATCTGTTGGTTCAGGGCTCTGCGTTCTCAGAAGCACCTGCAGCCGCTTAAAGTTCCTGCCACAGAAGTCTGTGTGGTCTTTGGTCTCGATTTTAATCAAAGCTGAATTAAAGATACTTGAGGCTGGTAAGGCTCAGTACTGGATGGAGGAATCTTTTGTACACTTATACCTTCCCTGCCCCCTCAGAAGGGCAGATTTTTATATTAGGAAAGCGAATTCTTAACATCTGCATTAAGTTATTTCACCAGAGTCAAGAGTTACCCCCAGGACAGGGCTCGGGTATTAGCTGACTGACACCTACAAGAGCCTGGGAGAGCTTACAATGCCTCCCTTCCAGGGCAGAGCAGAAGTCTGCCCCAGCCCCCCACACACCCAGAACAGACCAGCTCCTCTCTTTAGCATCCTGGAAAGCACTGTTCTGCCAGCTGAAACCGACGAAGTCTGGATACAGTGAGGTCTATCCCTAAAGCTCCCTGATACACAATCGGGGCATTTAAAAAATGCTTACGGGAGGCTTTCCTGGTGTTCCAGTTGTTAAGAATCCACCTGCCATGCAGGAGACAGGAGTTCGATCCCTGGTCCAGAAAGACCCCACAGGCCTTGAGGCAATTAAGCCCAAGTGCCACCACTACTGAAGCCCGTGTGTCCCAGAGCCAACAAGAGAAACCTCCACAGTGAGAAGCCGGTTCACTGCAACTAGGGAAACAAGAGCAACTTGTTTCAACAAGACAAACCTGCTGTTCTGCAACAAGAGAAACCTCCACAGTGAGAAGCCAGTTCACTGCAACTAGAGAAAGCCCACGTGTAGCACCAAAGGCCCAAAATAAATAAATAAAATTAAAAAAAAAAAACAATTCATTTAAAAAATTTTTCCTAGTCCGAAAGAGCCTAAGTGTGAGACAGCCTGGTAAACGCGTGACAACCCAAACGAAGGAGCAGAAATACCCGGAAGCGGAGACTGAGGGAGAAGGTGAGGATGAGCAGAGAGCAGCCAGGCTGCGCTTGGGCACAGCGGGCGGGGCTGAGCCTCCGCCTCAGTCCTCAAGGCCTGGCCCATGGACCAGGAACATCACCATCCACCGGAGCTCCTGGGAAAGCCTGCCACCCCAGACCTAGAATCTGCGCTTTAACAACCCCCAGGAGATTTTATGCAGATCCAACTGTGAAAAGCACACACGTGCAATTAACCAGGGAACCTCTTGAACATGTCTTATATCAGACAGAAAGAAAGAGCTTCCCTAAATTGAAATAATGTCTTGGAGGGATTTTGTTGTTGCTGTTAGTGGTTACGGGTTTTGTTTTGCTTTGGTTTGGTTCTGCATATTTTCCTATTCCTTCTGATGTCCAGCTCAGGTTGTTCTCGTTCACTCGCTAAGTCATGTCCGATTCTTTGTGACCCCATGGACTGTAGCACTCCAGGCTCCTCTGTCCACCACTATCTCCTGGAGTTTGCTCAAATTCATGTCCATTGAGTTGGTGATGCCATGTTATATGAGCTCAGGTATTTGGTCCTAAACATTTCTCCATCTTATCTATTACTATCTAATCATTTCTTCCTTTAAATCACCTTTCAAACCAATTCAATATTCCTTATAAGAATTCTGGGCTTCCTTGGTCGCTCAGACAGTAAAGCATCTGTTTGTAGTGCTGGAGACCCGAGTTTGATCCCTGGGTAGGGAAGATCCCCTGGAAAAGGAAATGGCAACCCACTCCAGTACTCTTGCCTGGAGAATTCCATGAACAGAGGAGCCTGGTAGGCTATAGTCCATGGGGTTGCAAACAGTCGGATGCAACTGAGTGACTTTACTTGCTTGCTTACTTATAAGAATTCCAAGATTCAAGATAAGAACTTAATTGGGGAATTCATTACTAATTAGTGAGATCTGACACTTCAGACTTTCACACGACGTCAATGCAGACAATGAAAACACCCGTTAGAACTGTGTGTGTGCTACACAAATGTGTGTTTTTAAAAGCACAACAGACACGGTACTTTCTTTGCCCAAATTTGATACAAGTATGCAGGAACACTAATTGATGACTATGGTAAGACCAAACTTTGAGATAAACTAAGTACTTTAGAATGAATGGATTAAAGAATAAAATGAGTTGATTAAAATCTCATTTCTGACCCTGATGGTACCAAAACAAGGCTGTAATCTTTTGAAACATTTGACACAAACCTCTGAATAACGCCTATACAGTTCTTAGTGTTAAGACACAGTAACGCATACATTCATTTAACTAAAACACTTCTATCTGCTATGAATGTCTACACACTTCCCAGGTGGCGCTAGAGGTAAAAAACCTTCTACCAACGCAGGAGGCTTAAGAGATGTGGGTTCAATCCCTGGGTCAGGAAGATCCCCTGGAGGAGGGCACAGCAAACCACTCCAGTATTCTTGCCTAGAGAATCCCATGGACAGAGGAGCCTGGCAGGGATACATGGGGTCACAAAAAGTCGGACATGCCTGAGGGGACTCAGCACACACACATGAATGTCTACTTTGAATTTAATTTTTTCAATATTAACTTTTTAGATATTTATGTTTATTCATTTGTTTATGTTTATTTGTTATTTATTTGGCTGTGCCAGTCTTAGCTGTGACATGCAGCACCTTCAATTTTCATAGCAGTACTTGAGATCTTTAGTTGCTGCACGTGGGATCTAGTTCCCTGATCAGGGATGAACCCAGGCCCCCTGCATTGGGAGCAGAGTCTTAGCTACTGGACCACCAGGGAAGTCTCCTCAATATTAATTTTTTAAACAAATTCAAAGAGATAGTATATTAGCTATCTACTGCTATGTAACAAGGGCTTCCCAGGTGGCTCAGTGGTAAAGAATCTGCCTCCACTGCAGGAGCCACTGGAGACTCGGGTTCAATCCCTGGATCAGGAAGATCCCCTGGAGGAGGAAACGGCAACCCACTCCAATATTCTTGCCCGGGAAATCCCAAGGACAGAGGATCCTGGCGGGGTACAGTCCATGGGGTCACAAAAGAGTCTGACACAACTCAGTGACTAAAATAACAACATCCTATGAAGATTGAAGGCTTATCTCCTACAAGCCCATCTTTACCCCTTAAAGAACTGGAAATTGTGCTGGAGGAATTCTCAAGGGAGTTACTTCAAGCATCCTTCTCATTTAACCAAGTGGGGAATATTGAGGCCTGTCTAGAGAGCTTAATCATGGCTCAAGTTCAAGGTTACACAGTTTATGAGCAGTGGCTTCCACTGTTCAGAATCTCTGGGCTGGCCTGGAGAGGAGAGAGCCATGCGTGAAAAAGATGCAATGTTCCCTGGGCTGCCTGCAAGCTGCCCACCTCCATAAAGACATTTTTGTCTCCAAAGAGTTTCCTTTAAATGGCACATCTTGGTGAATTAGAAGGCAGTACACAAAGCCAATGCTGGCAAGGCCCAGAGCTCTTCCCCAGGAAGCTGTGAAGCACACAGACCCTGCCAACAGCAGAGGGCTGATTCAGGGTGACAGGCTGGGGCCCAGGACTTCTTTCCTCTGTAGGATGCTAACTGGTAATCTCCCCTGGAGATAACACACTCCAGGTCTCTGGAAGTGATCTGCCTAACAGATGTGTTCTGTTTGGCCCATGCAGTGTTTATAAATTCTGAATTTGTTGCCAACAGTTTTAAGCGCATGAATTTCATACATATACCTGGCTTGCTGGATTCTCAAGGAAAATCTGGCCAGAACAGGCCTAAATGGGCTGTGCCAATGAATGGCAGGGACTGAGAATAGTAACTGCCCCTTTACTGGGGTAAATGCTCTGGAATTCACCATGGTCCACACCTGGCCCCATTCACCACCCGGTCCCTGAAGCCATGTGGGATGAGAAGCCCTTATCTATGGTACCCTTTCATTTTGCTTAGAGGTACAGAAGAGGAGGCTCACGAGGTCAAGGGTAAATAACCTGCTCGAGACTAACAAGGGGTGGGGGACACAGCCAGACGGATTATGCTACAGAGCCTTGACTTCAGGGCAGGTGATCAAAATGGTGAAATTACTCATTCGGCTAGGAGTGCTGAGCTCTGCTCAAATGACAAGCCAGAAACAGACAAGCTCCAAACTACCAAGATAAACTGCCATAATTTAGAATGTTACCAGAGCCTACATCAAATTTTAAAATTGATTTAAAAATACTTCTTAAAGGATAAACATGCCTTAGAGAGAAACCTGGTTAATCCATCAGACCTGATTCATCCATCGTATACAGAGTAACAATATTTGGCCAATTACAAATTTCTGTTAATAGAGACTTTTTTTTTTTTTTTTTTAAATCAAGAGATAAAAATGATTCTGGGTGGTACTAAAGCATGGTCAGGAAAGGCCTGCAAGTCTCCCTTGAGCATTATTAAGTGCAAAGAGACTCTACACAAAGAATCTTAAACACCTTTTAAAATTCACACAATTCCCTACCAAGAATCCTTCCTTCCTATGAGATTCTGTTTATGTGCCAGTATCCTGACTGAAAGACAGGTATTCAAAATGCAATCCTTCTTTACATTTTGCACATCAGTATCACAAACTATATGTCTTCTTGGATTTGTCTCTGCCAATATATTTCCTCTCATTTTTATTACACTTTGGGGACATATTTGTCCATTGTTAATGAAAGCTGTCCTTTAATATACATACCAAGAATTAGAAATTTTATTGATCTTTTCATTCTTAACAGTTAATCAATTAGTAACCATAATAAACGCACCCCCCAAAAGCAAATGAATCATCCAACTAGGAAAAGGCCTACAGGAATCAATCATGTCGCTAATACCTGATACTCTAATAATTTGTTTTCATGGTGTGTTAACCCTGCTATTTTATAGGCAACCCCAAATAATTAAAGATGGAATACGATGATAGATAGCTTTCTGAATTTAATTTCTTTTTTCCATTTGTTTATCTGGCTGCTATTAGTGGTGGCACGCAGGGTCTTCTATTTGTGACATGTGAACTCTCAGTTGCAGCATGTGGGATCTAGTTCCCTGACCAGGGATTGAATCCAGGCCCCCTGCACTGGGAGTGTGTAGTCTTAGCCACTGGACCACCAGGGAAGTCCCCTGAATTTTCTTTTTATAAATGAAAGTCTCATATTCTAAATGTGGTGTGACTTTTGGAAGACAGAGTTAAAATCACAAGACAGTTGTTAGAAAATCTGAGAGCTTGGGCTTCCCTGGTGGTCCAGTGGTTGAGAATCTGTCTGCCAAGGCAGGGGTCACGGTTTCCATCCCTGGTTAAGGGAAGATTCCACATGCTGCAGAGCAACTAAGCCTGTGTGCTACAACGAGAGAAGCCACTGCAAAGCAGGGCCCACACACCGCCTCTACAGAGTCGCCCCCACTAGCTGCAACTAGAGAAAAGCCCTCGCAGCAATGAAGACCCAGCATGGTCAAAAATGAAAAATTATGAAAAAAGAAAAAGTCTGACAGTGGGCAGGCTGACTCACAAGGTTCCTATCAGTATAACACATCACTGCATTATCAGAATATTTAAGAATTCAATGCTGTGACTCCTGTTAACTGACTCAAAATAATACATAAATTGGGACTACAAGGACCACATCTCTCCACTGGACTAGAAAGAGAATTAGCTCAGCATTAACTGGCAGTGCCACCACTGCAGGTCAGGTCTTCATCCTTGCCACCCGGGGACAGCTCCACCGTGACAGCTGTGTGCAGGACTCCCCGCTCTGTGCCACCTCAGCCAGTCCCCACCACCAGACTCTTCCTAAGATGCTCACCCTGATCACCACACTCCCTCGCTAAAGGGCCACCGCCTTCCAATCTCCATGAGAAACGGTCCACATTTTCTTTCCCTTTCCAGCATACTGTCAGCATGCGTCGCGTGGTTCCTGGCAGGTGGGAGGCATTCAGTAAACATTTGGTGAAAGGATAAATGAAGATGTCAGTGGATCCTCGCTCCTGCTGGCACCTGGAGCTAAAACGCTGCCTGAAACTCTTCCAGCTGCACTGATTACTGTTCCCATCAGACCAGTGGCTCTAAACCAGGGATGATTTCCATCCGTCACACTGGGAGGGGGATGGTGCTCCTGGCATCCAGTGGACAGCGGCCAGGGATAGTGCTGAACATCCCACATTTCAAGGGCAGCCCCACACAAAGAAGGATCCAGCCCATGTCGAGGCTGAGACCGAAGAGCCCTGCACAAGACATGCCGAAGGCTCCCACCACGGGGATCCGTATCAGCCCCTCAAACGCAGTGCCTTCCTGCCCCTTCCTCCAGGGGCTGCGCTCCTTTCTACCAGCTCTTCCTGCTGGGATGCCATCTGTCCGTCCGGGCCCAGCTCACACGCTGACTCCCCTCCCCTGCAAGTGGGTGTAGCTCTGCCTCCTCCCCTCATTTAGCTAGTCTCTTCTGAGGACAGGTGCCCCGCAAGTCACCTGGATTCAACGCTGGACAAGGCTGCAGGCCCCATTTCTAAAGACCTCACAGAATGGTGGTGAGACAGACAAGGAACAGGTCAGCCACCAAGCTCATCACACACTGTGCTCCCTGGTACTGCAGCAGTAAGCAGGCTGAACACGGATGGAGTAACTCGTGGGTAGGAGAGCTCTGCGGTGGATGGAGCAGTGAGGCAACACGGAAGATGAGATCTGAGGATGAGACAGAGTCAGGCACGGGGCAGGGGGATGCACCCCAGGCACAGCACACACAAAAACCAGACCCTGAGACAAGGGACAAATGTGAATATAGGGCAGAAGATAAGACCCATCATACCCAGACATGTGGGCTTGTGGAAGGGCTTCAAGACCTTGGACCACTTTGGGATTCCATCTCCCAAAGCCCTAACCTGGTTCCAGTACAGCCCAGACTCAGAGGCTTGAGTGGCATAATTAAATCCCATTTCCCCCGTTTACCAACTCTGTGACATGATGCAAGTGCCTAACCTCTCAGGGCCCCAGTTTCCTTATCAGTAAAGGAAGAACAGGCCTTCCCAGGCGGCTCAGTGATAAAGAATTCACCTGCCGTGCAGGATACACAGGTTTGATCCCTGATTCAGGAAGATCCCCTAGAGAACTAAATGGCAACCACTTCAGTGTTCTTGCCTGGAGAATTCCATGGACAGAGGAGCTTGGCAGGCTACAGTCCACGGGGTCACAAAGAGTCGGACACAACTTAGCAACAACACAACAACAATAAAGAAAGAGTAACTCACGTACTTTATAAGCGTTGCTGAGTTACTGAGTTAATATATGTGAAGCACGCGGACTTGGCACATTGTAAGTCGTCAAGTATGAGCTTCTATAACCATGACTGTTACTCATGGTAACTCCTACCTCTGTCCTAGCCGAATCCTCAAAATCTTACCTATTTCTCTGTTCCCCAGAGCACAAGCAGGGCTCAGAAAATATCTGATGGTGTACATGTGTATGCATGCGCGTGCACATGTGTGCACATGCTTTTGTCTTAATATCTTTTCTGTCACATACTGAGGATACTGCTTTGGTTATAAAATCGCAAACATGGGTAGCTGTACAGCTGCCTGGAAGCTTTCTGGCTAAAGAGCAAATGCCAACGAAATGAAATTTTTATAGCTCCTCGCAGCAGAGATCGGCACTGTCAATCACAATCTACCTGTCTTCAGTGATACCTCTCATCTTCCCTGGGGACTAATCTCATTTTAGTGGTTAAAACACACACACACACACACACACACACAACAGTAGCAAAATATCTTCACCACTTTGGGACTCACTCTGGTTTAACAAACCAAATGTCCCAGCAGGAAGACTGCCAGAACCTAATGCCGCAGTTAACAGCATCTTTCATTAGTGGCTGCCTGGGCCTGGGGGTTGGGGTGGGGGTGCTGACGATGGGAGTGACAGCTAAGCGGCGGGGGTTTTACTTTAGGGTGGGGAAAGGTTCTAAAATTGGCTGTGGGGATAGTGGCACATCTCTGTGCATAGACTAAAAGCCACCAAATTGTTCACTTCGAAAGGGAGAACTGTGTGGCATGTGAAGCTGTTTTAAAGCAGTGTCCTTCAGGACCCTCTCCTCCCCCAAAATAATTATATGTGACAGTGAAATCCAGAGTCTCCGAATTACGTTTCCTGAGTACCAAAGTGAATTTACACAACCTCTTTACTTGGCCTCCACATGGCCAAAGGTAGCTTTAGAGATACACAAAAGACTCTGAGTCACAGCTTGGCTCCCACACTTGCCATGTGGGGACGAGGGGCCTGCCAGCATCTTTATCTGCAGCCCTTCAGAGAAGTAAGAAGGCAGTCGGGCCAGGAAGGCTCAGCCAGGCGGCTCTCAGTATCAGCCCACTTGGCCAATGTTGTTCTAGACAATGACCAAGCTGGGGCGGGGGGGGTGGACATTTTCCAAACCTCTGTCACTTTTCAGAAGCAAACTCCACTCAGGGCCCGGCTGTGCTGGGTGGAGGTTTGCTGTGACTTTTCTGCGCCATTCTCCATGATTCGTTGCCAAGACAGCCAGTGACCGCTGGACCAGGCAGCGCTTCAGGGAGAACTGGAAGCAGGCGCTTGCTCTGGGCAGAGGCAGTCCTGCAGGCAGAGGCTGGGTAAATGGGGGCCCTGGATGGGAAGAGATGGCCACCCTCCCCTGAGACAGATGCAGCTCCACAGGGCAGGGGCCCCTGCCTGGAAACAAGCACCTCCCCCAGCAGATGCCTCTGAGTAAGGCACCAACCACCCAGGGGTGCGTGATTGGCAAGGGTCCTGTTGATTGGCCAGTATCTTGGTTCCTGCTGGTTTTGTCCAGAGAAAACGTGGTGTGTATAAGTGGTGGGTTAGTGGATACATATAGGTGATCAGGGGCATTATACTCATTTTCATTTGTTTATTCACATAATGAAAGGCCACTGAAGGTCCACGGCTGCCAGACCTCCTCCTAGGCCCGGGCTTCCTGCCCTCCCAGGAATTTATCATCTAGGGCAGGAAAGGACATCAAAGTCATAGGAGTATAGACACAATCCTATTCACTGATGCAAAGAGCTGACTGGCTGAAGGCGGGAGGAAAAGGGGAAGACAGAGGATGAGATGGTTGGATGGCATCACCGACTCAGTGGACATGAGTTTGAGCAAACGCTGTGAGATGCTGAAGGCCAGGGAAGCCTGGCATGCTGCGATCCATGGGGTGGCAAAGAGTTGGACACAGCTGAGTAACTGAACAATTATCATAAAAGAATGGCTGATGGCAAATGGCAGGGGACCTAACTCAGGACGGGAGAACCAGCCCAGGCCTGAAGAATGAAGAGGCAGTGAAGAGGGAGACAGAGACAAACCGCGACCAGGCCTGACAGAGCTGGGTTTTGTTTCAAAGATCTGACTCTGGGTGCTGTTCAGGAAACAGACTGGAAGCAGAGAGATGGACTGACCCACTTTCACTTTTCACTTTCACGCACTGGAGAAGGAAATGGCCACCCACCCCAGTGTTCTTTTGCCTGGAGAATCCCAGGGACGGGGGAGCCTGGTGGGCTGCCGTCTATGGGGTCGCACAGGGTTGGATACAACTGAAGCAACTTAGCAGCAGCAGCAAGTGTGCCTGGAGGGCTGTGGGCGCTGGGACACGGAGAAGGGGGAAAAGCAGAGGTCAGAGTGACTCCCGGGCTGCCGGTGGGACAGGGGAGCTGGGGGAGCCTGAGAAGGAGCAGAGCAGGGGCTGGGGTGAGGGGACATAAAGGAGGCGCTCCATCCTGCTCGGCCGGGTTCCAGTGGCAAGGCCAGAGGACCGGGGGCCAGAAGAGATGCATTTCCTCTGAGCCCTCCTGCTTGCGAGCCCGGACCTGAGATCACCGAGTGCCACGGTGCCCCAGCAGATCCACACCCAACGCACTCGCCACCTAGGCTGCTCCTAACTCAGATCTGGCCACCACTCGGCCTCCATCTTACAGCTGAGGACCTGCAGCAATAGCTCCATGAGGAGTGTTCTTTTTCTTTAAACAAGGAGACGTGGGGGAGTCTGGACATTCTTTTGCTCATTTCCTGGGGGTCTGATGCCACTCCAAAATCACTGCAGATGGTGACTGCAGCATAAAATTAAAAAACACTTGCTCCTTGGAAGAAAAACTATGACTAACCTAGATGGCATATTAAAAAGCAGAGATATTACTTTGCCAACAAAGGTCCGTCTAGTCAAGGCTACGGTTCTTCCAGTAGTCATGTATGGATGTGAGAGGTGGACCATAAAGAAAGCTGAGCACCAAAGAATTGATGCTTTTGTGGTGTTGTAGAAGACTCTTTAGAGTCCCTTGGACTGCAAGGAGATCCAACCAGTCCATTCTAAAAAAAAATCAGTCCTGAATGTTCATTGGAAAGACTGATGCTGAAGCTGAAACTCCAATCTTTTGGCCACCTGATGCAAAGAACTGACTCATGTGAAAACATCCTGATGCTGGGAAAGATTGAAGGCAGGAGGAGAAGGGGATGACACAGAATGAGATGGCATCCTCTCATCCAGTTGCATGGCATCACCAACTCAATGGACATGAGTTTCAGTAAACTCTGGGAGTTGGTGATGGACAGGGAGACTGGTATGCTGCAGTCCATGCGGTCGCAGAGTCAGATACGACTGAGCGACTGAACTGAACTGACGCCACAACAGACGTGGTCCTGAGAGTGGCCGGCAGCCGGCCTGGAGCTTCTGCAGTCTCCACTTGCCCTGGCCCCATGTTATTGCCCCTTGCTTGTTGGAGGGTTTGACAAAGTTAAAAATCACATACTACACGAATATAACAAGTCATTGCTGAGTCCTCTCCTTGAAGAAGACACTCCCTAACAGACGTTCACTAGACCAACATGAAGGTGTCACCAATACTGTCTACGCCCCTGCCAAGGCCCTGATCGTGCCCAGGGCAAGCTGGTGGCCTCTCTATGCTCTGCAGACCTCTGCCCTGACCCTCATGGAGTTGCCCTCAGATCTGTTCATGCCTGCACTCATTTTTAAATCATCTAACTTAATTAAAATCAGAGAAATATGAATGTAAAAAATGCTGCTTCTGATAAAACAAAGATGGCTGCTTTGGGAAGACTCAATAAAAGCAAGCTGGTTAAAAATAAAATATAATTGAATTAGGTACTGGGGAGGCAAGTGAAAAGATCTGATGAGTATAAACCTCAAAGAATCCTTTGCTCAGAATACTTGCTAAGTGATTTTTAACTGACTACTCCACTGGGAAAATACCCAAACTGGAAAAGATTGCTTATGAGTGTTGTTTACATAAGAAAGGCTCCCTTGCAGGCCCATCCATAAACCCAAACTATTAACATAAGCTATGACCTTGGCCTGACCTCAAAAGACTAGTAAATGAATGTACATTTATAATTAGAGTTTACATTACAATGAAATGCCAAAAATGTGTAATTCTTTAATAATTCCCCTCTTTAGCTAATTTTTTCTGTTCATTGAGAAACTACCAGGCTTCTACTGTAGTAAAAAAAAAAAAAAAAAAGGAAATTTCTAATTAGACCCTTACTTCATACCATACATAAAAATTTACTCAATATGGAACCAGGCCTAAATGTAACAGCATAAATTATAATACTCTTAAAAGAAAACACAGAAGTAAACATCTTCACAGTTTGGGTTTAGTAAGTAAGTAAGTAAAGTCACTCAGTCGTGTCCAACTCTTTGTGACCCCATGGACTGCAGCCCATCAGGCTGGGTTGCCATTTCCTTCTCCAGGGGATCTTCCCAACCCAGGGATTGAACCCAGGTCTCCCGCATTGGAGGCAGACGCTTTAACCTCTGAAGATTTCTTGGGCTTCCACACAGTAAAGAGTCTGCCTGCAATGCAGAGACCTGGGGTTCGATCCCTGGGTCGGGAAGATCCCCTGGAGAAGGGAATGGCTATTCACTCCAGTATTCTTGCCTGGAGAATTCCATGGACAGAGGAGCCTGGGGGGCTACAGTTCTAAGATATTGCATCAAAAGGACAAGTAATCAGAGAAAAAGTTGGTCACTGGGACTCCAGAATTAAAAACTTGGGTGCTATAAATGACATCATCAAAAGAATGGGAGAAAAGATGTGCAAACCATACAGCTGACAAGTGACTTGCATGCAGAACATACAGAGTCCATGACCATACCACCCTGAACACGCCCGATCTCGTCAGAACATAGAAAGAACTCTAACAAATTCAATAACAGAAACAGAAATAATCCAATTTGAAAACCAGGTAAAAGATCTGGCAAACTATCTGATAGATAGTTCTTCAAAGATTACAAACAGCCAATAAGCATGTGAAAAGATATCCAACCTCATTAGGCATTAGGAAAATGCAAATCAAAACCACAGTGAGATTTCACTTCACATCCGTGTGCTGGGTTATAAGTAAATGGACAGACAGTCTCCAGTATGGATGAGGGTACGAAGAAATCTGAACCACGTGCACCGCTGCTAGGAATGGAGACGGTGCAGCTGCTCTGGAGAACAGCTTGGTCGCTCCTTAAAATGCTGAACACAGCTACTTACGTACATGCGTGCTCAGCCACTTCAGCCGTGTCTGACTCTGCGGCCCCGTGGACTGTAGCCTGCCAGGCTCCTCTGTCCATGGGATTCTCTAGGCAAGGATATTGGAGTCGGGCACCATGCCCTCCTCCAGGCGACCTTCTCAACCCAGGGATCAAACCCATATCTCGTCCACTGGCAGGCAGATTCTTTACCACTTAGCCACCAGGGAAGACCCAAAATGAAACATATGTCCCTACAAAAAAAAACTCTATTGTGAATGTTCCTAACAGCTTTCTTCATGATAGCCAGTGTCCAAACTGGAGAATGTCCGTCAGTGACCAAAAATTATCCAAATGTTCACCAATGGTGAGTGGACAAACAAAATGTGGTAGTCCATACACTGGAATATTATTCAGTAGAAAGGGACAAAGTGCTGATACAAACTGCAACATGGGTGAATCCTAAAAAGATTATGTTAAGGGAAAGAAGCTAGTCACAAAAGACCACAGATTATATGATTCCATTTATATGAAATGTCCAGAAAAGGCAAAGTTACAGAGGTAAATTAGTAGCTGACGGTGCTGGGAATGGAAACAGAGAGAGACTGAAAATGGACACAAAGTACCCTTTCTGGGGAGAGGACGAGTTCTAAAACTGTGATGCTGTACCACTCCACAAAATGAATTAAAAACCAGTAAAACTTAAAAATCAGTGAATGTTATGGTACCTCAACAGTCATTTAAAAACAGAAAAGCAAAGAAAAAAAGGCATTCAGAAACAAAAGTTCACTTGTCCTTTGGAAATGTTCTAATGGGAACATTTTACGCACTGACTTTTACAGACAATGAGAGTGAGGAGGGAATATATCGAAACTCCTATTTTAGTCACAGGAACCCTTCTTAAATAGTAAACTGGTCTGGCCTATGTGGATGGTATAACTAATGGTATTCATTTCATTTTCTTCATTGATAGAATGTTTTACATAACGTTTCCAATCCTGTTCAGACTTGAACCAACATTTTCAGGTTGATTGTTCCTAGAGAAGTCCTCAAGCGAGACCTGAGGAAGTAAGTTTATTCTTTAGGAATTTCATTTATTGCCTGAAAATGAGAGGGTTTCCAGGGGGGACCAAGAAATATTCACAATTAGTGAACACAGTTGGCACCTCTGAAACAGCTGTGGAGGCTTAAAACGTCCAGGGAAATCATCTTTTTAGGTCAACCATTGATGATCCCTGTACTCCGAGGGGGGAAAACTGATTGGGACTTGAAAACAATTAAATGCAGGTAATTTTGAAGGCATGTTTTAATCCTGGTATTTCTCCCTTTGAGAATCTCTTCAAAACAGGTGTTGTAAACTTTTCAGAAAGACCATTATTTGCTAGGAGAAGTAGTCTTAATTAGGATACGTGTCAAGGAAATGTAATTATCAATTTGCCTAATTAAAATGAATATTTGAACATGCCTGAGGATTGTGAGCCTTCTCAGGTGAGACACGTACAACTTACTTTCTATAAACATCTGTTGACGGAGCCAAGCAGATTGTGTTAGCAGGAAATGGGTGACTGAGCCAAGCTTAGCAGACAACAGAACTGCATGGGAATATTGTTCCTCAAAAATCACCAAAAGGAAGTCTTAAAGTGCTTGCCACTGACTGTCTGTGTCCTCCCCAAATCCCTACACTGAAATCTAAACCCAAGTGTGATGATGTTCGGAGATGGGGACTCTGGGAGGTGATTAAGCCGTGAGGGCTCAGTACTGGGATTACCTGAGGGCTTCCCTGGTGGTCCAGTGGTTGAGAATCCACCTGCCAATGCAGGGAACAGGGGTTCGATCCCTGGGCCAGGAAGATTCCACATGCCACAGGGGCACCTGAAGCCCGTGCACCACAACTACTGAAGCCCAGTGCCGGGAGCCCATACTGCTCAACGAAGCCCGCTGACAGCAACTCGAGAGTAGCCTCTGCTTGATGCCACTAGAGAAAGACTTCACAGCAACAAAGACCCAGTGCAACCAAAAAGAAAGAAAGTGTTTTAAGAAGAGAGAGAGACCCGAGCTCACTCCCCACTTCCTCCAAGCGAGGACCCAGCAGGAGGATAGCCATCTACTGTTAACAATGCTTACACATCATTATACAGTACACATACATTACAGAAAATGCACAGCTCCAGGAGCGAACTGTAATGCAAACTGTGGGCTCAGGCTGATCACGTGGGGTCACTGTGTGTTCCTCAAGGGTAACGAACATACCACTCTGGAGGGAGGATGTTGACAACGGGAGAGGCTATCATGTGTAGGGGTGGGGTGAGCTATATGGGAAATTTCTGTACTTTCCTCCAACTTTGCTAGGAACGTGTAACTGAGCTAAAAATTTAAGTCTTTAGAAAAAAGGAGAAGAAGACCCATCTATGATCAGGAAGAAGGTTCTCACCAGACACTGAATCTGCAGGTTTCTTGACCTTGGATGGTCCTTTGACCAGCCTCCAGGATGTGAGCAATGCATTTCTGTTGTTTTTCAGGCACCCAGCCTATGGTGTTTTGTCATACCAGCCCCAGCTGGCTAAGAGAGCATGCCTTCATTTACTTGACAAGCTTCACTTGAGAAATAAACTGTTTCATTCTGGAGGGGGCTTCCAGTAGGGAGCATGAGGGTTATCAGGGCTGTGATTCTAGGCACACTTACTGGAGTTCACCAAAACCTCCTTGACAGGCAATGTGTATTTTGGCAAGAGACAGAAAAAGCCAGTTCCTTTCCTTTCTCTTCCAAGCCTGCCCTTGGGGCATCTCCACCAGCTTATCCCCTGCCCACAGAGCCTAAACTGGCAATGGACCCTCCAAGGGCATGGCCCAAAGTCACCAGCAATGCTAACAGGGACCTGGGACCCAGGGAAGGCAGTGACAGCGGTAGAGGCAGTCTGGGGGTGGACTAGGTGCTCAACATGCAGTGAACTGAACCCACAAGACTAGGGGTTTTGAGCCTGGCCCTCCCAAACCAGGGGTTTCCCCAGTGGCTCAGAGGTAAAGAATCTGCCTGCATTGCATAAGACATGGGTTCGATCCCTGAGTCAGGAAGATCCCTGGAGAAGGGCATGGCAACCTGCTCCAGTATTCTTGCCAAGAGAATCCCATGGACGCAGGAGCCTGGCGAGCTGCAATTCACAGAGTCAGACATGACTGAGCACACAGGCATGCTCCAAAGCCAGGCCTTTAGAAGCCCTGGGCTATATGGGATCTCCATCTGTGGGCTCCTCTATCCATGGGATTCCCTTCCCTTTCCGTCCCACCAGGTCAGACTTCCATTCGAACTCTGGTCCACAGTGGTCTTCCTGCCCTTCAGGGCCCAGGTCCCTCCCACTCACCCTTCAACCAGGGGCCAACATATCCTTCCCCAGGGAAGCCTCCCTCAGGGCCTTGTTCAGGTCCCCTCCCTTCCTGACATCTGCCAAGGCTGCTACTTATGCTGGTTCATGGGACCGGCAGGTTAGTATCGGGCTCTCCAAGTAGCTACATGTCAGAGGTGGACTGTGTGGACTGTGTGAGTCGCTCAGTCGTGTCCGACTCTTTGTGACCCCATGGACTGTAGCCTGCCACCAGGCAAAAATTGTGGAGTGGGTTGCCATTCCCAACTAGTCTCACTCATCAATGCACTCTGGGATCTAATACAATTGCTGGGACAAGGGAGGTGCTTAGGACATTTGATGAGTGGGCAAATGGATGAGCCAACAGACAAATGGATGGACAGACAGATGAAACGATGGACATATGACAGACAGACTGGTGAATGGATGGTCTGGGAGGTAGGTGGATGGACAGAAAAGAGAGAGAGGTAGGGGAGAGAGAAGGAGGAAGAGATGGTCACAGGGAACATTTGTTCCCAGGGCCAAGCCCTCTTCTGAGCCCTCAATCCCATCTTTTCCCATCTCCTCAGGTACTGCTCTCCAACCAGCAAACCTGCCTTTTGCATTTTTCAACCCCAGATCCATCTCAGACCAATCACGTGACCTTGGGCAAGTTGCCCAGCCTTTCCGAGATTGACTTTTTCCCCACTATAGAAAGAAAAGAATCATAATAGCTTATTCAACAGGACTGTTTTGAAGATTACATGAGATAGTCCACAGGCTTCCCTTGTGGCTCAGCTGGTAAAGAATCTGCCTGCAATGTGGGAGACCTGGGTTTGATCCCCAGGTTGGGAAGATCCCCTGGAGAAGGGAACGGCTACCCACTCCAGTATTCTGGCCTGGAAATTCCATGGACCGAACAGTCAGTCATGGGGTGGGGTCACAAAGAGTTGGACACGACTGAGCGACTTTCACTTTCTTTCACTTGAGACCGTCCACACACAGTACAAAATACAGTGCCTGGCAAGCCATAAACAGCTGATAGATGTCAGATGCTCCTATTGTTCTTACCATCTTTACTACTGTTTTAAACCCTTCAGCCTTCCAGCAGCCTTGCCCTTCATCAAGCTGCTAGTGTCCTATGTCAACCTTGCGTCACCAAAGGGCTCCAAGCAGAATCCTATGCTTGCTGACTGCACATCCTCCCTCTCTGCCATTCCTCAAGCACCATGCCCCCGGGCTCTCCCCTACAACTTTACTGGAACTGTCCTCCCAAAGGTGACAGAACAATCAAACCTGCTCAGCTCTCACTCACCTAGATGTCTGCAGCATCTGAGCCTGTGCACCACCCTGCCTGAGCCCCTCTCCCTGGCTTTGCTACCAAGGCCAGTTCCTGGGTTTATCTTCCAAAATTCCTGGTTGCTTCCGGCTCTAAGACTTTCAGTGTGTCTTTCCTTGCTTCTTACCTGCTCAGCGTAGGCATATCCTAAGGTTACACACACACACACACACACACACACCATCCACTACTCCACACTTTTCCCCTGAGCGATGCCACTGACTCCTACAGCCATACCATCTACTTGCCTCTCTGGGGATGGCAGCACTCACACCTCCACCCCCAGCCGTACACTGCGTCCTCCAGGTTGCCCCAGATTTCCTGACAGCACTTCGAAGCCACCACTTCCCAATCAATCCCATCATACCTGACCCTCCTCCTTGCTCCCCAATTTATGTTGAGTCTCACCAACACCCAAGACCAACGCTTAAAATCCCAACTCCTACTGCAGTGGCCTATTTTTTGTGCCATAGCTTTGTGCTTAGATTATGGGTCTTTGCCTTCCCCTTGCTTTGCTTTTTCCTACTCTCCACAAGCTATCAGAGAATGCAGTAGGACTGCAATAAATACTTCCTGAACTGAAAAGAGACAGGGCAGAATCACAGGGAACTCTCATAGCCTGCTAGTGGGAATATAAGTTGCTGCAAGTATTCTGGAAGGTGATGTGACAAGATCTAATAAAGCTGGAAAGATCATATCCTGCAACCCAGAACTTTGCTCTCCTGGCTGGACACCTTGGAGAAATTTTCCCGTGTGTCCACAAGACTTGTACCAGAATGCTCATAACAACAGTTACCAATGTGAAAAACAGAAAGAACTGAATATCCATCATATCAGGATCCCTGCGGGAAATAGCTGCATTTTCAAATTATGACAATTAAAGGAGCATTTAAAGGGGGATTATTTGGGATGAGTTGAGTGTAGAACATCAAAGGATGGTTTAGTAGTCCAATACAGCAGAACTCCATCTTAAAGGAGGGAAGAAGTGGTTACCTAAATCTGAAACGAGAGTTCCAGCAGAAAGACCATGTTGAGAGAAGCAGCGAATTTCAGGGGAGGAGTACAGCCAGGGAAAGACAAGTGTGAAAAACCTGGCTTAAAACTCAACATTCAAAAAACTAAGATCATAGCATCAGGTCCCATCACTTCATGGCAAATAGATAGGGAAACAATGGAAACAGTGAGAGACTGTATTTCGGGGGGCTCCAAAATCGCTGTAGATGGTGACTGTAGCCATGAAATTAAAAGACACTTGTTCCTTGTAATAAAAGCTATGCCCAACTGAGACAGCATATTAAAAATCAGAGACACTTTACTGACAAAAGTCTGTCTAGTCAAAGCTGTGGTTTTTCCAGTAGTCATGTATGGATGTGAGAGTTGGACTATAAAGAAAGCTGAGTGCCAAAGAATTGATGCTTTTGAACTGTGGTGTTGTAGAAGACTCCTGACAGTCCCTTTGACTGCAAAGAGATCAAACCAGTCCATCCTAAAGGAAATCAGTCCTGAATATTCATTGGAAGGACTGATGCTGAAGCTGAAGCTCCAATCCTTTGGCCACCTGATATAAAGAGCCAACTCCCTGGTAAAGACCCTGATGGTGGGAAAGACTGAAGGCAGGAGGAGAAGGAGATGACAGAGGATGAGATGGTTGGATGGCATCACCGACTCGATGGACATGAGTTTGACCAAGCTCTGGCAGTTGGTGTTGGACAGGGAAGCCTGGTGTGCTGAGTCCATGGGGTCGCAAAGAGTCAGACACGACTGAGTGACCGAACTGTAGAGGCAGCTCCACAGAGAAGAAGTCAGGGGAATAAATACTTTACTTTCCCATTCCTCTGGTCTCCAAATGGGGCTCCCCATTGTCTCAACCCAACAGAGGGCCCAAGGGGAAGGAGTCCAGGGATGAAGCCCATGGATGTCAACCTTCTGGAGTTCGGTGGGGAAGGGAGGGTGTGGATTTGGAAAGCAAAGGGAAGATCCTCAGAATATCTAGCAACAGGATGCATCAAGTATTGATCTCTGCTTATATAAAGGAATCCTGCCCAGCAAGAAAATGAGCAATGAACTGTGGGAAATTCTTAAAGAGCTACTTATACCAACAAGGATCAATCTCAAAAACCTCACACTGGATTGAAACAGAAAAGGAACTTGAGGGGTCCTCCAGAAAACAAAAGCCTTTCTGTGTCCCTCATTTCTTGTTTGAAGAAAAGGCTTTAGTCTCCTAGACCTTCCCTGAGTTCCCAAGAACAGATTCAAGGGGTTAATAATGAGGGCTGAGGGAATGCAGAAATTCCCTTGAAGGGAAAACAGTCAAGAAACAATAGTAACGGGATAAAACAGAGTCCCAGCCCCTCTACAAGGGAGCCACATAACAGTCTGATTCAGTCTTTTGAGTTCTGCGGCCCTCCCCACCCCCCAGGTGGAGGATGATAACTAACATGGTGAAATCCCCAGACTGGTCACGACTAGAGGCTGAGGCCTAAGATTCCTGGAGCCCTACCCTGTTACCTCACCAGAAACCAATCAGAAGAGTTATTCACCCTGTAGCTGTCTCCCCAACTGTTGCCTTTAAATACTCTTCCCTGAGGGACTTCCCAAGCAGTCCAGTGGTTAAGACTCCCCCTTACAATGCAGGGGGTGTGGGTTCAATCCCTGGTCAGGGAGCTGAGATCCCATGTGCCTCCCAGCCAAAAAATCACCCACATTAAAAAAAAAAAAAAAAAATCACCTAAAAAGAGAACCAAAACCTCTTCCCTGAAAACCAGAGGGACCTGGAGTCTTTTGAGCATGAGTCACCTGCTCTCCTAGCTTGGCCCTGCAATAAATCCTCCTCTGCTCCAAACTTGATATTTCGGTTTGTTTGGCCTCACTGTGCGTCGCACATATGAACTTGGGTTCAAAAAACAATGAAAAAGGCACATTAAAACAATATTTAGAGAGTGGGCACTATAACCGGTTGTATTTTAAAATCCGCCTCAACCAGATCTCTGGCCCCATATGCTCTTCCAGAACCCTGCCTCCTTCCCCACCCTCCCACCAACGGTTGCAGAAAATAAAAGAACAAAACTTTAGACCAGAGAGTTACAGAAAATAAACCTACTTCAGTAACGGTGACCAAGGGAAAATTTGTCTGAGAAAGTGATCAAACTTTAATTAAGTTGCGAAGGTCTGAGGAAGAGCCAGACCCATCAGCCAGCTATTAGCCAGGCCCTACAGAGAGAAGGGACTTGGCCTTTTAAAATAGAGAGTTCAAGAAGCCCAGTGAAGCAGAATTGAGCAAGAAGAATTGCAAGCGTGAAGTAATAAAGGTGAACACAAGCTGGACTGTACAGGGCATCTGGGGTGACTTCCCTGGGGTGACAAAAACCGGTGAGTTCATGGGAAGGAAGGTGACTCCACGCAGCAAAACCCACAGGGAGGAGCAAGGAACGGGGAGCAGTGGTTTCTCTTGGGCCTCCGGAGTGAACATTCACTCAGCACTTAGCCTGTGTCAGGAACCGGGTTACAAAAATTCTTTGAATTAACTCTCTCCTGTGAAGTAAGCATTAACAAACCCATTCTCACAGCGAGGCGAATTAGCTAACTCCAAAGTCCAAGCACGTAACTCGAACACAACTCTTGACTGCCTCCCCGCTCTCTTAGCTCTGAAGGCACTGCTAACATTTGGGTGAATGACTCATATTGTCGAAGATAACCGTGATTACGGAGTTCAAATCTACATCAAGGTCAACAACCATAATAAAAATAACCGCATCGCACGTGCACCCAGCGCTTATCCCGTACCACATGGAACCTCGCTGCTTTATTCCCGCTTTACAGATGAGGAAACTGAACCTAACACTCCCTGAGCCACGTATCCAAGGCAGACTTAGAAATCAAGTCTAACTGCACAGCCCGCGCTATCAACTATGTTTTGCTGCCTCACTTTTATCTTCTCTCCGAGAACCTCGGTCAAGGCCAACGAGATTCCATGACTGTCGGACCCCTAGCCCGGGAACGCCTCTCTCACAGGAGCCCCTGGAAGCCCCACGTGCGGGAGGTGCGGTTGCTATTGCGGTCCCCAGCCCCGGGGGTGCAGCCCCCACTGGGGTCCGGCTGGAGGTGCATATCCCAACCTAACGTTCCCCGCGCCGAATGTTCCGCAGCCCTGAAACCACCCACTCCCCAGCAGGAAGTACCTGAGGAAAAGGAGTCCAGGGTCCTGCCCCGCGCTCTGTGGAAAACACCCCCCGCCTCTGCAGCCGACATGGCTAGCGAATATTTTGGCCTTAACTGAGTCCGCTGCGTAGCAAGGAGCTGCGAGACTCCTAACTGCCCAGGCGCCGGATGGGGCCTGCCCGGCTAGGGGCTGCGCCCTCTGCTTGGGGCGGGGCGGGGCCGGCGGGCGCGCAGGACTCGGTCGCTCGGGGCGCCACTAGTGCTGTCTGAGCGGGGCGGAAGCGTGAGCAGCCCCTCTGGAATCGACTGGGACTCCTGGCGAGTGGAGGGCACTTGCCAGTCGCCTGCGTGGGCAGACGGAGTGAATTTGGCCTCAGGCATGTGGGTAGACCTTCGCTAAAGGTGGGGGCTCCAGGTTTAACAAGTAAATCTGAACCCCGGTCTCCCGCATTCCAGGCGAGTTCTTTACCCTCTGAGCCACCAGGGAATCCCAAGATTACAGGACACTCAGTTAAATTGGAATTTCACATAAGCAATGAATGATAAGTATGTCGTATGTAATTTGCAAGATGCTTGTAGTTGTTTATCTGAAACAGCAGTTTAAGTGGGGACTTATATTTTATCTGGTCCAAAGGACCCAGCCCTGTCCTTGGGGGATAAGACTACGTTCTACCAGCCACCTGCTGTGATCGCTGACATTTCATTCTGAAGCAGCTTCAGTTTTGCTTGTATCAGCACCATCACCATCATTCCGTCGGAAACCAAATTCCCCTAAAATTGAGTTATTTTACCAAATTGTGATTAATCTCACTATTAAAAAAAATTTTTTTTTCTCTAGTTCCTGTCAGGACTGAGGACTATCAAAGAATAGGGGAGATTGAAACCAACCAGGACTGGGGCCTTTCAGGGTGGAAAAGCCCTGCCATGTCCGCTTGTTTATTTGTAGGGGAAAAAAAAGGCTTTAGCCTCTGAGGCCTCTGTTGAGTTCCAAAGAGCAGGCTCAAGCAGTTAATGATTAAGACAGCAGAGTCACCAGATTCTGTAGGAATGTAGATAAACAATCTGATGTATATGAAGACACCCCCCACCCCCAACTCAGGTGTAGGGTGGTGACTACCTGCTGACCACAAGTACAAGACTCCAGACTGGTTGGAACCAGAAGGTTAAAATTTCAGAAACATCACCCTGTTACCCCACCAACCAATCAAAGTCTATAAGCATTCTAGACACTCTTGCCTAACACTATCTTTTAGGTTTGTGTCTTTTGAGCATGAGCAGCTACCCCCTACAAATAAACTCTACCTTGCTGCAAACACCCAGTGTCAGAGGTTCGCTTTCTGCACCATGGACACAAGAGTCCTTGCTTGGTGACACATTACTGTCATCATCCCTCATTAAGCATCTGGGATTGTTAAGCACTTTGCACCAGCTCACTTAATCCACACAAAAACCTCGGGATGGTGCTGTCATTTGCTGCATCTATCAAAAGAGGAAACTGATGCCCAGAAAGATGAAATGGTATGCACAAGGTGACACACACCCAGGAAAGTAGTGAGACAGCCGCCCACCTGTACTAGTATCTGTCCAGCAAAACAAAACATTAAAATGAACTACTAAGCCAGCATTTGTCAAACTTGCTAAAGATACAAATTCCAGACGAGCTGCTGTACCTGAAATTCAGCCTCTGTACCACATCACTGAATTGTGTCTTGGAGACAGAGTTTGGAGTAGAGTAGAAAAAAAGAGCTTTATGCTTTGCTGGGCAAAGAGGGCCACAGTGGGCTAATGTCCTCAAAACTGTGTGTCAAGACCTAGAAGGGGTAGTGGGAAGTTTTATAGGAATGGTTCAAAGAGGAGGAAGTGATCAGCTCGTGAAAATTCTTCTGATGGTGGGGCAGCAACTTGAAGTCAGCACGGTCAACCTCCTGGTTCCTACTGGTCTGGGGTCTACATGCTTGTGGGCAACATGCAGTTAACATATCCCACCGGGTAGGGATTTTAGTATCTGCAAAACAACTCAAGGATATTGCTCTGTGCATCCCTTGAGGGGGAGCCAGGACCCTGCCCCAAGGCGGCGCTACTGTTTCTTGACTGTCCCTTCCTTGTCTCTGCATCCATTCCACTTCCCTGTCCCCTCACTGATCAGCAACTATTTGGACCTGCCCACTGGAACTCAACATTCTGAAAACGAAGATCATGGCATCCAGTCCCATCACTTTGTGGCAAACAGATGAGGAAACAGTGGAAACAGTGGCTGACTTTATTTTTCTAGGCTCCAAAAATCACTGCAGATGGTGACTGCAGCCATGAAATTAAAAGACGCTTACTCCTTGGAAGAAAAGTTATGACCAACCTTTAGTAGATTCAAAAGCAGAGACATTACTTTGTCAACTAAGGTCCGTCTAGTCAAGGCTATGGTTTTTCCTGTGGTCATGTATGGATGTGAGAGTTGGACTGTGAAGAAGGCTGAGGGCCGAAGAATTGATGTTTTTGAACTGTGGTGTTGGAGAAGACTCTTGAGAATCCCTTGGACTGCAAGGAGATCCAACCAGTCCATTCTGAAGGAGATCAACCCTGGGATTTCTTTGGAAGGAATGATGCTAAAATTGAAGCTCCAGTACTTTGGCCACCTTATGCGAAGAGTTGACTCATTGGAAAAGACCCTGATGCTGGGAGGGATTGGGGGCAGGAGGAGAAGGGGACGGCTGAGGATGAGATGGCTGGATGGCATCACGGACTCAATGGACGTGAGTCTGAGTGAACTCTGGGAGTTGTGATGGACAGGGAGGCCTGGCGTGCTGCAATTCATGGGGTCGCAAAGAGTCGGACACGACTGAGCGACTGAACTGAACTGAACTGAAATGTGAGTTCCTGAGTCGTACGGGCACTCAGGAAAGAAAAGAATACCTGTGAACAGCAGCCATCAGGACCACAGCCACCAGTGAGCCCCAGGGGAGCTCAGGATGTGAAAAAACACAGGATCCTGGCCCCCGGGTAGCTGAGATACATATGAAAGAAATGATTTCAGTGAGCCCCAGACTCACATCTTCCCATGTATAGAAAAGTATTAAATTCCTTAACTTGGGCTATCTGGCTTCCTTTAATTAACAATAATCTTTCTATATTCAGACTACCAGCTGTTTGTTGTAAAACGTCTATATAACCTGACTCCTCCCTTTGCCTCCTCAGAGCAGTTCTCTCAGGGTCACTTGAGATGCTGTCTCTCGGGCTGGAAGTCCTAAAAATTCCCACTGAATAAAATGTAACTCTCAACTTTTAGGTTGTGGCTAATTTTTAAGTTGACAGCACTATCTTGGTCATAGGGCTGCTTGGAGGCTTAAATGAGTTGGTACATCCAAGTGCTTAAAACAAAAATGGTACAGATGAACTTATTTTCAAAAGAGAGATAGAATCACAGAAGTAGAAAACAAACTTATGTTTCCCCCTCAAGGT
>SJXQ01010365.1:189935-275704 GCA_006408695.1 Aepyceros melampus
TCCGTCACAACAGAAGGGCCCATGCCATCCCGTTAGGGGGCACCCTTAGAGCATATAGCTCCACTGACCAGAGGGGAGTGTGCTGCTGGGCAGTATATCCGCTAGTGACCATGATGCCCCCCTCCCCACCCTTTAAAATGGGCCCCTCTTCTTCCATCCTACCCCTTCTAACAGCTAATCCAAATGCATTGTTATTTAGTGGGCTTCCCTGGTGGGTCAGACGGTAATGAATCTGCCTGCAAAGTGGAAGACCCAGGTTCGATCCCTGGGTTGGGAAGAGCTCTTGGAGAAGGGCACGGCTACCCACTCCAATATTCTTGCTTGGAGAATTACATGGACAGAAGAGCCTGGTGGGTGAGAGTCCATGGGATCACAAAGAGTCAGACATGACTGAGCAATTAACACTTTTCATACTTAAGACTTTTCACACGTGTTCTCTCCTTTTATTCCCTGAACAAAATGAAGTTCCACCTTTTGCTAAAAACAAGATCACAGGACTTGCCTAGTGGTCCAGAGGTTAAGAATTCACCTGCAAGTGCAAGAAATGTGGGTCTGATTCCTGACCCGGGAAGATTCCACATGCTGCGGAGCTGCTGAGCCCGAGCCACCTACAGCCTGTGTTCCACAATGAGAAGCCTGCACGCTAGAGCTAGAGAGTAGCTCCCTCTCACTGCAATTAGAGAAAGACTGTGTGCAGCAATGAAGACGCTGCACAGCCAAAAATAAATACTTAATATATATATAAAATTATATAAAATATATATATATATGGGGACCTGTACGGAGAAGGCAAAGGCACTCCACTCCAGTATTCTTGCCTGGAAAATCCCATCGGAGGAGGAGCCTGATAGACTGTAGTCCATGGGGTCGCTAGGAGTCGGACACACCTGAGCGACTTCACTTTCACTCTTCGCTTTCATGCACTGGAGAAGGACATGGCAACCCACTCCAGTGTTCTTGCCTGGAGAATCCCAGGGATGGAGGAGCCTGGTGGGCTGCCATCTATGGGGTTGCACAGAGTCGACACGACTGAAGTGACTTAGCAGCATATATATATGGAAAAAAGTGAAATTGAAGTCATTCAGTCATGTCCCACTCTTTGCAACCCCATGGTATATAGCCTGCCATGCTCCTCCATCCATGGGATTTTCCAGGAAATATAATATATTATATAAAAAAATCATAGAGCTTCAAGGAAACTAAGTAACTTGCTTGGAGTTACTGAGTTAGCTCATCGCTTACCAAAAGTGGCAAAGCCAGGAATCCTCTTTCCACCCTCTTTCAGCCTCCTGTGGTCAATTTCCATGTCTGCTGGGTACTCCTTGGATGCGTACAAAGCCTCCCTGTTGCCTACCATTTGATTTTAAGTTTCTTAAACCTTCGAAAACTTATGTCCCCAGGAGGTACTCATTTAGCGGCTAGGCTGGCTGGTCACATGACATGAATTTAACCACACTTATTCCTCTCACTCCAGTATTCTTGCCTGGACAATCTTATGGACAGAGGAGCCTGGCAGGCTACAGTCTCTGGGATCGCAAAGAGTCAGACGTTACTGTGCATGCCCGCTGGCACATTTCACTTACTAGCTCTGTGCCCGTAGGTAAGTCACTTAACCTCTCTGAGCTTTCTTTTCCTCACCCCATAAGTGAGGATAATCACATCTACCTACAGAAGTATTGACAACATTTCAGAACATGGATTATTTAAAGTGTATATTATGACACATAATAATTGCTCAATAAATTGTGTATTATTATTATCATCAGTATTATTTCATATAAGCAATCAAAGACCTCCCAGCATAACAGCACACTTGGGCTTCTTGTGCACCAGGGCAAGGCTTCCTGGCATTCAGAACCTGGAATGGAAAGTTGGAGCACAAAAACCATCCTTTCAGGACTTCCCTGGTGATCCAATGGTTACAAACGCACCTTTCAATGAAGAAGATGTGGGTTCAGTCCCTGGTAGGGGAACTAAGATCCCACATCCCGCAGGGCAACTAAACCTATGTGCTGCAACTACTAAGCCCAAGAGCCACAGCTGGGAGTTCATGCACCACAATGGAAGATCCTGCGTGACGCAGCAAAGATTCCTCGTGCCACAACTGAGACCCAACTCAGCCACATAAGTAAATATTGAAAAAAAAAAAAACTTGGCATGACTGTAGGGACTTAACTCTTTTTAAAAAAATTTTTAATTGGAGGCTAATTACTTTACAATATTGTAGTGGTTTTTGCCATACATTGACATGAATCAGCCAAGGGTGTACATGTGTTCTCCATCCTGAACCACCTCCCCACCTCCCTCCCATCCCATCCCTCAGGGTCATCCCAGTGCACCAGCCCTGAGCACCCTGTCTCATGCATCGAACCTGGACTGGTGATCTGTTTCACATATGATATTATACATGCTTCAATGCTATTCACTCGGATCATCCCACCCTCTCCCTCTCCCACAGAGTCCAAAAGACTGCTCTATATATCTGTGTCTCTTTTGCTGTGTTGCATATAGGGTCATCGTTAACATCTTTCTAAATTTCATATATATGTGTTATTATACTGTATTGGTGTTTTTCTTTCTGACTTACTTCACTCTGTACAATAGGCTCCAGTTTCATCCACCTCATTAGAACTGATTCAAATGTATTCTTTTTAATGGCTGAGTAATATTCCATTGTGTATGTGTATCACAGCTTTCTTATCCATTCATCTGCCGATAGACATCTAGGTTGCTTCCATGTCCTGGCTATTATAAACAGTGCTGTGATGAACATTGGGGTACGTGTGTAGGGACTTACTCTTAACTTCCAGTCTTCATTTCTTTATCTGAATATAGAACTCAGCTTCCTGAAGCATTTAAATATTTTATCATTACTCACTTTGGGTTGTGAAAGATCATTTTTTCCCTTTCTTAACAAGAATGAGTTCTGCTACAAGCTCCAATCCTCTCAACTAAATTGTACATTTAGTGCACAATGTAAGCTCCTTGTAGAAGTATAAGCTGCATGGAATGTACCCATGTCCAGAATCGAACTTGACACATAGGAAGCCCCCAGTCAATCTGCTGATTGAATTGAGTTGGCTCCAGTAGTAAAGAGCCCTCCTGCCACTGCAGGAGCTTCAGGAGATGAGGGTTAATCCCTGGGTCAGGAAGATCTCCTGGAGGAGGGCATGGTAACTCACTCCAGTATTCTTGCCTGGAGAATCCCATGGACAGAGGAGCCTAGTGGGCTACAGTCCATGGATTCTCAAAGAGCTGGACATTACTGAAGCGACTTAGCATGCATGCACACTTCTTGCAGTTACAAATGCTAAGAGTCTTGAGGGCAAGTTTCAAATCCCATTCAGTTTTCCCACGTGCCTTGGTATTGGGTCAGTTCACGATGAATAACAAAATGCTACATGCTTCAATGCCTGCCTCTTACATTGTGCTTTCTTTAACCTGTCCTGTGTTTACGCAAAGTAACTGCAGTTGATTCCTCGCCCTCTCTGGATGACGTTTCCACCTTTGGGGGTTCAGGACCAAATTGAAAGCCATTGGTTTCATTGGAAAACTCTATAGACACACCTGACCCTTCTGCCTTTATCCTATCTGTCTATCTTTGCCCTGCTGGGGATTGTTTAATTGGAAGCAAATCCTGTGTGTGCTCACGTCATAACAGTGCTTTGTTTCACACAGGAAGGATCAACTACACACAGGTTTGAATCTGACAAGTCTTACGATTTTTATCATTCCAAAGCTCTAGCCTAGTTTTTTAATGGATGGAGCTAATGTTCTGGAGAAATAATGACTCTATCTAAAGTCACTCCAACAGCACGATTCTGGAATTTTTTCTCTGACCATGTTTGTCTCGGTGAGTGGTCCTCAAGCCTGGTTATAAGTTAGAAACCATCCCCCAGGGAGCTTCTTTTTTATTTTTTGGCCTCAAGGCTTGCAGGATCTTAGCTCCCTTCCAGGGATCAAAACTGTGCCCCCCTGCAGTGGAAGCACAGAGTCTTAACCACTGGACCCCCAGGGAAGTCTCAAGAGTAAGAGGGATCCTTTTTTTCCACTTTTAATTTTATACCAGAGCATAACCGATTAATAAGGTATTATAATAGTTTCAGGTGGACAGCAAAGGGACTCAGCCACACATAAACATGTGTCCATTCTCCTCCAAACTCCTCTCCCATTGAGCATTGAGCAGAGTTTCCTGTGCTACAGAGTAGGTCCTTATTGGTTACTCATTTTTAACGCAACATTGTGCACAGGTCCATCCCAAACTAGTTGTTGGTCAGCTGCTAGGTTGTGTCTGACTCTTTGTGACCCCACAGGCTGCAGAACACCAGGCTTCCCTCTCTTTCACCATCTCCTGGACTTTGCTCAAACTCATGTCCATTGAGTCAGTGATGCCATCCAACCATCTCATACTCTGTTGTCCCCTTCTCTTCCTGTCTTCACTCTTTCCCAGCATCACGGTCTTTCCCAATGAGTCACCTCTTTGCATCAGGTGGCCAAGGTCCTTTTTCTCCCCACACTGTGGCATGCAGATTAAACTCATGCCTCACATACTGGAAACCCAGAGTCTTAACCACTAGACCACTGGGGGAGTTCAGCTGGGGAGCTTTTTAGGCACACCTATTCTCAGTCTTCACCCTGCATGCTACAGTCCACGGGGTCACAAAGAGTCAGACACGACTTAGCACAACCATGAGGGGGTTCTCAGACCTCACCATGTTTTCTGACTGGACCTGTCTTGGGTGAGACATGAGCACTGGTTTTCAAAATGTCCCAGGTGATTCTGACATGGAGCCGGGGTGGTGAATTGCTTGTTTGACTCTATGATGAGGCCAATACCTGAGGTGAATAGCAAGTGACCATCACAGCCTATCGCTGCAGGTGTGACGAGAAGTGTGTATTAAAGAGTTCCTGGGCACTGGGATGTGTGCTTTTAATACAGGGCCCTGTACTAGATATAAAATAAACAAGGGCCTACTGCATAGCACACAGAGCTATACTAGACATATTGTAATAACCTATCATGGAAAAGAATCTGAAAAAGTACATATGTGTGTGTCTGGATATATATACACACACATGTTCATTGGAAGGATTGATGTTGAAGCTGAAATCCAATACTTCGGCCACCTGATGTGAAGAGCTGACTCATTGGAAAAGACCCTGATGCTGGGAAAGACTGAGGGCAGGAGGAGAAGGGGACAATAGAGAATGAGATGGTTGGATGGCATCACCGACTCAATGGACATGGGTTTGGGTGGACTCTGGGAGTTGATGGACAGGGAGGCCTGGCATGCTGTGGTTCATGGGGTCGCAAAGAGTGGACACAACTGAGTGACTGAACTGAACTGAGACATACATATGGGCTTCCCAGGCGGCACTAGTGGTAAAGAACCCTCTTGCCAATGCAGGAGACATATGAGATGTGGTTCAGTCCTTGGGTTGGAAAGATCCTCGGAGGAGGGCATGGCAACCCACTCCAGTATTCTTGCCTGGAGAATCCCATGGACAGAGGAGCCTGGTGGGCTGCTGTCCATAGGGCCACAAAGAGTGAAGCGGGCATGACTGAAATGACTTAGCATGCATGCATGCATATGTATACGTACATATGACCAATAACTTTGTGGTAGAACTGAAAGACAACATTGAAGCCAACTATATTTCATTTAAATTAAAAAAAAAATGCAGGGCCCCAGTGAAGTTTTACCACAATCCTGAGAGGTTGTACACTGAGTTGAATAGTGTCCCCCCAAACTCACATCCAGTGGAAACTGCAAATGTAACTTCATTTGGAAAAAGGGTCTTTGCAGATGTAATCAAGATCATACGAGGTCATGCTGGACTAGGGCGTACCCTGAGTCCAGAAAGCGGTATCCATATAAGAAGAGGAGAGGACACACACAGAGAGAAGATGGCCACGTGATGGCAGATGAAGGGACTGGAGTGGCACAGCCACAAGCCAAAGAAGACAAGGGTTCCCGGCAACTGTCAGAAGGTGGGGAGACAGCAAGGAAGTCTTCTCCCCTAGAGCCTTTCGAGGGAGCGTGGCCCTGCTGAAACATCTAGCCTCTGGAGTTGAAACAGAATTTATTCAGGGACCCTGTTGTTTTAAGCCACCCCGTTGCTGGTAATCTGTATGGTTGTCCTAGGAATCTGATACAGATGTGTATTATTGACACTCTGCTCATGAGAAGACTGAGGCAGTAGGAAAAACACAAAGAAGTTACACATCGCCCCGGTTACCAGAATTTACCGGGGATGTAGGAAAGCATTACGTGCAGACTAAGAGCTTGGACTCTGGAGGAGACAGACTTACGGAACACCTCGGCTCCACCGCTTACTAGCCAAATACCCACAGGCAAGTCTCCTAGTCTCTCTGAGCCACGGCGTCCTCATCTCCAAATCAGAGAACTTCATTGAGTTTTAAAGAGAATGAAATGAGAAACTGTAGAAAAAACCACCTTGACTTGCTCTCCTAAATGGCACCTGTGCTGGAGCTTAGCCTCTCAGTAGTGCCTGACTCCTTGCGACCGCATGGACTGTAGCCCGCCAGGCTCCTCTGTCCGTGGGTTTCTCCAGGCAGCAACACTGGCGTGGGTTGCCATTTCCTCCTGCAGGGGATCTTCCCTACTCACATCTCCAGTCTCCTGCATCAGATTCTTTACCACTGAGCCACCTGTGTAACGACAAACGAAACAGACCAAAAAGTTACCGGTAATGATCGTCATTATTATTATTAGGATTAATAATAGATGAAGCTGGCCAGGATGTTCTCCAGAAGAGAAGGAATCAGAATTATTTACTTCTGAGCTTGTGCTAAAACTTGATTCCTTCACGTGACCCGATTGTCTTTGGTCAACAAAGGCCCCTGGAGGAAAGGGAGGAGGGTCTTGAGCTCCCCCTAGAGGTGAGTGTGGGTAACAGACGATGTGCAGAGAGGAAGGAAAGGAAGAAATAAACCTGTAGGAAGAAGGTTGTAAGACTGGTTAGGGGGAATCTGGGAAGAATCTCGAATGCCAAGTAGAGGGATTGTTTTATGAGACAGTCCACGGTTGTGGTTGGAAGGAACTGGACTAAAGAGGACAGCTGAAATCTGGACTGACAAGGGGTAATGTTCTGACAGTCAGAATGATGGAGGAAAAAATGATGGATGGAGAAGAATGAAAGAGGGAACGTGGTGACGGAGCGGATACAGGGATTCTAAAACCAGGATCAAAAGCATGGGTGTCCTCTGACTCAGATGTAGAGAATAGACTTGCGATTGCTAAGGTAAAAGGGGGGAGAGGAGGACTGGAAATTTGGGATGTGCAGATGCAAACTATTGTATATAGGATGGATAAACAACAAAGTCCCACTGCAGAGCATAGGAAACGATATTCAACATCCTGTGAGGAATCATAAAGGAAAAGAGTATGAAGAAGAATGTTCACTGAATGTTCAAACTGAATCATTTTGCTGTAGCACAAATTAACACATTGTAAATCAATATAGTTTAATTTTTAAAAAATTCTTTAAAAAGGCTTGCATTTCTAGCCTGACAAAACAGAAGAAAAAAAAATCTGCTTTCAGAAACAGCTTTGTTGGAAGGGAGAGCCAGTTTGATGAAGAAAAAAAGAGTTAGTTTTTGAATAACTGGAGTTTAAGGAGTTTGGCATGAGGAAACGTGAATTCTGGTTAGCTGAGGCACATGCTAACAATGAATCCAACACATAACCTTCTGAGTTTTGGTCACTTGATCTTTAAAAACTGATGGCACTGCATTATACCCAAATAGGCAAATTCATGGCAGATGTAGTTTGTTTATTCTGCACAAGGTTTTACAATTTAATTAGCTTCCAACTTCTGAAATTGGGAGATTTTACACAAAAGCCCAGATTTCTGCCTCTAGCAGTTGGCTAATGTGAGTATCAGTGGCCCCCTTTAGACTGGCCATGGATATGTTCCCTGACTTGTCCACAGGCTCCACCATGCCCTTTTGTCTTCCTACACTGAGGTCAAATTGTTATCTATACCCAATCAACTTCTCACCTTTAGGTTCCCTTCCTATTCCCTCTGAGGCAGAGGCATTTAAGATCCCTGGATTAGACACTCGCTAAAGTTACTCTCAGTTCAGTAAGTCTAAATTTTACCTCCATATTCAGTTGGAAATACTGAATGGGAAAAGTTGGGAAACTGGAAATTTCAGTTATTCAGTTGGAAAATTCCAGTTATTCAGTTGGAAGAGTCTAATGGGAAGTCAGAGTTCAAGGTATAGACCTGGGGATCACATGAGATGTCAGAGCTAAACCCTTCAGCTATACCATGGAGTCATCATGTAAACAGGAGAGGAGAGGATGTCAGAGCTAAACCCTTCAGCTATACCATGGTGTCATCATGTAAAAAGGAGAGGAGAGGAGAGACTCAAGAGCAGAGGATCTCCCCTCATGGTTCAGCATGGTCAAGGTTAAGGACAGGATGAAGATGAAAGGTAATAAGGAAGACAGAAAAGGAGAGTTTAGATGGATGGAGGCAGTGTAGGATGATGGAGACAAAAGAAGTCTCTAGGGTAGATGTCAGAGAGATTTCAGGCAATCTAGAGACATTGCAGAACCTTAGCGATGGCTGACACATTGAGCACCTACATGTGTCCGTGTTATCTTTATGGCAACTCATTGAGGCAGGTACCGTAATTTTTCCTCATTCACAAATGAACTGAGAAGCTGAAAGTGTGAGTAGCCCAAAGTCATGTGGAATGAGGCATTTTCCATCAGTTCTTGGAAATCCAGAGCCGGTAGAACAAGCAACTCATTTTTAGGCACATAGGGGGTGCCCTCAAAGACAGAACATAAGGCATCAAGTGTTAGTCACTCAGTCATGTCTGACCCTTTGCGACCCCAAGGACTGTAGCCCACCAGGCTCCTCTGTCCATGGAATTCTTCAGGCAAGAATACTGGAGTGGGTAGCCATTCCCTTCTCCAGGGGATCTTCCTCACCCAAGAATCGAACCTAGGTCTTTTGCATTGCAGGCGGATTCTTTACTGTCTGAGCTACCAGAGAAGCCCCAAAACCATCAAGGTTTGGTGGTAAATGAAAGTGGGGAAGTCATCAGTGCATGTTGTATGTGAAGGATTGGAGAAGGCAATGGCACCCCACTCCAGTACTCTTGCCTGGAAAGTCCCATGGATGGAGGAGCCTGGTAGGCCGCAGTCCATGGGGTCACTAGAGTCAATAGAGCTGAAAAAGACACCTAAGGTAACTTTTTAAAAAGCCATCAGTTACTGACCATACATTTGACTTTCTGACTGAACTTGGGGGCAGTTTCTAAGGGTGTCAGCTTTTTCTCCCCTTTTTGGTTGATAAATGGTGAGATCATCCCATCTCAGAAGATCTTTGTGTCATCCAAGTGTTTACATGATTTGTTCCCTGTAACATATCACCATCCTGTGCAAGTTCTGGCGGCTCTATGGTGGCATTAATGGCAACCTCCTCCAAGAGGGCTTATGCCATACCCAGGTCTGCTGCACCCAGAGCCCCTGCCCCTGTGGCAGGCCACTGCTGACCCGTACCTTTGCAGGAGACACAAACACAGTTGTCTCAGGCTCTGGGTCTCTGGGTCCTAGTGCGCACAAGGTTTGTTTGAGACCTCTGAGTGTCTCTGGTGGGTTTAATTCTAAATGTGATTTTGCGCCTCGTACCATCTTGTTGGGATTTCCCCTTTGCCCTTGGGCACGGGGTATCTTTTTTTGCTGGGATCCAACATTCTCCAGTTGACGGTTGTTCAGCAGCAAGTGAACAACCAACAGGAAGCTTCCAAAAGCCTCTTATCCTTATCCATCAGAGGGCAGATAGAATGAAAACCACAATCACAGAAAACTAACCAAACTGATCACATGGACCACAGCCTTATCTAACTCATGAACCATGCCGTGTAGGGCCACCCAAGATGGATGGGTCATGGTGGAGAGTTCTGACAAAACGTGGTCCATTGGAGAAGGGAATGGCAAACCACTTTAGTATTCTTCCCTTGAACAGCATGAAAAGGCAAAAAGATAGGACATTGCATGATGAACTCCCCAGGCCAGTAGGTGCCCAATATGCTATGCGAGATCAATGGAGAAATAACTCCAGAAAGAATGAAGAGACATGGTTGGTTGTTGGCCATAATCAGTTCCTCAGTGGTGGTTGGTCTAAGGGACTGTTACCTGATGGCTGTTGGCTGGAGACTGCCCTCAGTTCCTTGGCACTGCCCTTTCCAACGTGGCAGCTTAGAACATGGGTGCTTGCACCATCAATGATAGTAAGAAAGAGAACCTTCTAACAAGATCAGTTCAGTTCAGTCGCTCAGTCGTGTCCGATTCTTTGCGACCCCATGAATCGCAGCACGCCAGGCCTCCCTGTCCGTCACCAACTCCCGGAGTTCACTCAGACTCACGTCCATTGAGTCTGTGATGCCATCCAGCCATCTCATCCTCGGTCGTCCCCTTCTCCTCCTGCCCCCAGCTTGCTTATTATGTGGCCTCATCCTATCACGTTTGTCATGCTCTCTCAGTTAGAAGCAAGTTCCCAGGCCAGTCCACACCCAAAGGGAGACCATTACACAAGGGCACAGGTACCAGGAAGTGAGAATCCTTGGAGAACTTTACAGACTCTACCTGCTGTAACAGTTAAATAGCAGAACTAGGATTTGAAGCCAGTAATTTCAAACTCTGAGCTCCCCACAGTAAACATCTACGCTCTGTTATCTTCCCAGGCAAATTACCCTGATCACATCTTAGAAAGATTAATCTGGTTATTCCAGTATGGACTCTAGTATTTTTCCAAGTGGATTATCCTTTCACATTTAATCTCCAAAGTGGGAAGCTGAAAGATCCATCCAGAGTGAGTATGTTAACTAGTTCCATGGGTTTTATTTCGGAGTAACTCTAGAAAGTAAAACAAATGATCATATGACTTCCGATGCTAAATCCTGACCCCTGGATATTAGACTTAGCCTTTGCATATGAACGTTTAGTATCTCTTACCAATTTGCATAAGGATAAATACAAATTGGAGCAATGATTAGATTCAAACAGATAAAGCCAAGTTTCCCTGGGAGAAAGAATTTATACTACTTTTTTCCTCCCTCCCATTTGGTGTCTTAATTCTGTAACTAAATTCAGAATTGAAATGACCAGCCTGAATAAACATCTTCAGACTTAGCCATACATCTGTGTGTAATTTGGTTTGGGGGAGAACAGGAGAACTGGTTCACAGGGGCATCTTTGTGGCAGAGGAATATCTTCATTTATTGAAATGTTCCTAGTGACAGAAGTTGTTTTCTTTTCGCCCCCAAATCCTCAAAGTAGAAACAGGCAAGAGGATGATAAGAAATCTAGAAAATTGTAGATATATTTTGGTTCCTTTAGAGTGCAGTTGTGTGTAAGGATATCTCATAGCATTTGCTAAAATAAAGTCAAAGTCTCCTTTTTAAAAAATTGTAATGATAAATGTGAAAAATGCAGATCTTCTCCCCCCAAAACTGACATAGGATAGTAGGTAAATGCTATCATATGAAACTGCTTCAGGATTGTTTTGGCATTGCAAATGCATTTCCCTTGTGTGATGATTTTTCTTTGGCTGTTTTCATATTATTCAGCTCTGCAGGCATTCAGAACTTCGCCATCTCAATGCCTTCTGGGAAGTAACAAAAACAATAATAACATTTATTTAAAAGTTTAATCGATCACTTAGAGTGTTTCATACTATGCTCCTCAGTTCCCAGGCATTATTTCATTGTCTCTTCATAATAATTCTAAAAAGTAGGCATTGACCCCAATTTGACAGATGAAGAAAATGAGGTTTCAGGTTCAAAGAACTGAACAATGTGATCAAGCTCGCACAGCTAGTCCTTGGTGGAGCAGGATTTGAGACCATGCTCTTTGCTGATTTTTAAATTTGTACTTAATCTTTATTTTTTTAATGGAAGTATAGCTGATTTACAATACTATATTAGTTTCAGAGACCATGCTTTTCAGTATTTGGGCAAGAGCAATGAATGAATGAGTAAATGAATGCCAAATGAGCTGAATTACAGCAGACCTTACCTCTTCCCTAGTGGCTGAGAAGGTAAAGAATCTGCCGGCAATGCAGGAGACCAGGTCTGATGCCTGGGTCAGGAAGATCTCTTGAAGAAGGTAATGGCTACCCATTCCAGTATTCTTGCCTGGAGAATTCCATGGACAGAGGAGCCTGGCAGGCTACAGTCCACGGGGTTGCAAAGAGTTGGAGAGGACTGAACAACTGGCACTTCACCTCTGTTATATACTAGTTCTGTGGCTGCAAGCAAGCTACTTACCCATCTATAAAATGGGCACCCTAACATCTCCCTTGTTAGAGGGAGATTGTTTTAAAGGGTTATAAGGCAATGGTCCTCAAGCATCATCAAGCAAGACATTTGGCATTGTCTGGAGACATTTTGGTTGTCAAAACTGAGGGATGAGTAGGGGCAGGGGTTGCTTTGAGATATCCTATAATGCAGAGGACAGCCCCCCACAGCAAAGAATTATCTGGCTTCAAATATCAATAGTTCTGGGGCTTCCTCGGCGGTCCCATGGGTAAGACTCCAGGCTCCCAGCGCTGTGGGCCCGGGTTTGACTCCTGTTTGGGGAACTAGATCCTGCATTCATGCTGCAGCTGAGTGTGAGCCACAACAAAGAGGCCTGCGTGCCACCAGGAAGACCCCACGAGCAACAGCTGAGACCCAGGGAAGCCTAAACAATCAAACATATGAATAAAGAAGCAAAAATCAGCAGCGTCAAGGGCGACAAATCCTGTTGTATGGGCCCTTCAGAAAAAGCCAGGGCCCAAAAATGCTGGATATTATTATTAATATTTCTTGCCTCTTAGAGATTCCATTTTAATCACAGTGTTATTTCTGAAAGCCTTTTTCAGTGTTAAAATTCTCTGATTCAACACAACATAGAATTTATCTACAACTACGTATGAGAGACAAGCAGGATCTGAACATTGTTTCTGAGTGTTCTCATCAAGACCAGTTGAAAACAATGATCTATTTTCGCAAAATGGAACATTTACTTTTTTGTTGTTATTTGACGTTTGATAGAAACTTTAGAATAACAGTTGATTATAAAAGCTCATAAAAGCTGGTTTTTTTCACCATTGTATATTAAAAGAACAACTCTAGAGAGGGACTATCTGTGCTATAATCCCATCCTTATTTCCAAGGGTTTCATAAAACTCAAGGTTTTTTGAGACAAGAAATGTCTGCTTATTGCTGACTATTTTCTCTGAAAAGTTAGTTATGCTTATGGCATATTTGTCCACTTGTGTTTTAAGAGTTAAAGTTGACATATCAGGTCATCCTCTCCCTGGAGATGAGCCTTTTTTTAGATTTTTTTTTTCTTTTTATAATAGCAACACTTAAGCATTGTGGAAAATACCCACTGTCTACAGACACATTAAGGAGAGGGAGGAGGAGGAGAAAAAAACCGACATAATCTTATCACCCAAATATACCCAAATAAAGTACTATTAATATTTTGGCATATTTCTTCCTAGTGTTCTTTTTCTAAGCATTTCTTTAGACAATCAAAATGCTACTATATAAAGATATTTTATCTTGCCTGTCTCACTTAAGATCACAGCATAAAAATTTCTCTATGTTATAAAAATACTTCTTAAACATTTCTAGGGCTGTAGAACACTTCATGATATTAATGGATACTTTAAAAATATATGGGCTTCCCTGGTGGCTCAGATGGTAGAGAATCCACCTGCAATGCAGGAGACCTGGGTTAGGAAGATCCCCTGGAGAAGGGAATGGTTACCAACTCCAGTATTCTTTGCTGGGGAACCCCATGAACAGAGGAGCCTGGTGGGCTACAGTCCATGGGATGACAAAGAGTTGGACATGACCCACTGACTGAGGACACACACACACAGAAATGTATACATAATTCTAAAAATATTTCATTACAGGATAAATTGGAAAAGGGCCTCATTGGAAAAGACCCTGATGCTGGCAAAGATTGAAGGCAGGATAGAAGGGGATGACAGAGGATGAGATGGTTGGATGTCATCAGTGACTCAATGGACATGAATTTGAGCAAGTTCTGGGAGCTGGTGATGGACAGGGAGGCCTGGTGTGCTGCAGTCCATGGGGTCTCAGTAGGACATGACTGATCGACTAAACTGATCTGAACTGATGGACTAAGCACACACACACACACACACACACACACAAATGTACACACAGTTCTAAAAATATTTCATTACTGGACAAATTAGTTTCAAAATATCAAAAAAAGATAGAAGTATACCAAATTAAAAAAAATAACCCCTCACTTCTCAAAATGTCTATCTTTAGATATAACTAACTGTTTTGAACAGTTACATACTTTCAATATGGTGTTTGTGGCAGCCAATAGTGTTGTTTGTCAAAATATTTTCAGTTTCAGGCACATAGCATGACTGTATTTGCTGGCTAATTTATGTTTTGGTTAGACCATGTGAATAGTTCTGGCCAGTGCCTTGTGAGTACTTAACTACTGTGATAAGGCCCCTCAGGGCTTTTGTTCCCTTGGCCATGATAACTGGCAGTGTTCCGGGGAGTAGCTGCTTCATCAGCCAAGTTCCAGAGAGAAGGTGACACAGGGCAGAGCCCCCAGACAACTTATGATGAACACATAGAGTGGGAAATAACACAAACTGTCTCATTTAAGAGTTGGCCATTGCACAACTTCCCTGGTGGTCCAGTGGTTAAGAATCTACCTGTCAATGCAGGGGACATGGGTTCAATCTCTGATCCAGGAAGATCCCACATTCCATGGGGACAATTAAGACTGTCCACCACAACTACTGAGCTTGCACTCCAGATCCCAAGCTCTGCAACAAGAGAAGCCACTGCAATGAGAAGCCCAAGTGCCACAACTAGAGAGAGCCCACACACAACAGTGAAGACCCAGTTCAATTCAGTTCAGTCATTTCTGACTCTTTGCAACCCCATGGACTGCAGCAAGCCAGGCTTCCCTGTCCATTACCAACTCCTGGAGCTTGCTCAAATTCATGTCCATCAAGTCAGTGACACCATCCAACCACCTCATCCTCTATCGTCCTTTCTCCTCCTGCCTTCATCAGGGTCTTTTCCAGTGAGTCAGTTCTTTGCATCAGGTGGCCAAAGGATTGGAGTTTCAGCATCAGTCCTTCCAGTGAATATTCAGGATTGATTTCCTTTAGGTTTCACTGGTTTGATCTCCTTGCAGTCCAAGGGACTTTCAAAAGTCTTCTCCAACACCACAGTTCAAAAACATCAATCCCAGCACAGCCAAAATGAAAACTAGTTAATTAAAACAGAGCGTTTGTTATAGCAGCATAATTGATCCTTACTAATAGAGTGAGGTGAGGTGAGGTGAGGTGAAATCACCAGTTGTGTCCGACTCTTTGCAACCGCATAGATTGTAGCCTACCAGGCTCCTCCATCCATGGGATTTTCCAGGCAAGAGTACTGGAGTGGGTTGCCATTTCCTTCTCCAGAGGATCTTCCCAACCCAGGGATCGAAGCTGGGTCTCCCACATTGTAGGCAGACGCTTTACCGTCTGAGCCACCAGGGAAGCCTACTAATAGAGCAGTGTATGTAATGTACAGTCAGTGTGTTTATTTGTGTATTTATACATGCACACATTTTGAAGGTGGGAGGAGAAGGGGATGACAGAGGATGAGATGGTTGGATGGCATCACTGGCTCAATGGACATGATTTTGAGTGAACTCCAAGAATTGGTGATGGACAGGGAGGCCAGGCATGCTACAGTCCATGGGGTCACAAAGAGTCGGACACGACTGAGCGACTGGACTGAACTGAACAGGCACACGTACACAAATTGACTGTAGCATACATTCTTTGGTAGCTTGTTTTTTCCTTTTTGCTAAGAAATATATTTATTATTCAAAAGTCATTTATTGTTCACTATGTCTTGATGCTTTTCTAGATATTGATGCTATATCAGTGAAATAAACAGGAGAAAAAGCCTACCTTCAATGAAATTTCAGTTCAGTTCAGTCGCTCAGTCGTGTCCAACTCTTTGCAACCCCATGAATTGCAGCACGCCAGGCCTCCCTGTCCATCACCAACTCACGGAGTTCACTCAGACTCATGTCCATTGAGTCTGTGATGTCATCCAGCCATCTCATCCTCGGTCGTCCACTTCTCCTCCTGCCCCCAATCCCTCCCAGCATCAGGGTCTTTTCCAATGAGTCAACTCTTCGCATAAGGTGGCCAAAGTACTGGAGCTTCAGTTTTAGCATCATTCCTTCCAAAGAAATCCCAGGGTTGATCTCCTTCCGAATGGACTGGTTGGATCTCCTTGCAGTCCAAGGGACCTCAAGAGTCTTCTCCAACACCACAGTTCAAAAGCATCAATTCTTCTGCGCTCAACCTTCTTCACAGTCCAACTCTCACATCCATACATGACCACGGGAAAAACCAAATTTATTTATGTGAATATCTTTTATGTTTATACATATATATTGACCTTATTATTTTTAACAGTTGCCTATTTTTCTATTGCATGGACGGACTACACTTTATTTAACTATACTTGTATACATGAATATTGGAGAAGGAAATGGCAACCCACTCCAGTGTTCTTGCCTGGAGAATCCCAGGGACAGGGGAGCCTGGTGGGCTGCCGTCTATGGGGTCACACAGAGTTGGACACGACTGAAGTGACTTAGCAGCAGCAGTATACATGAATATTTAGGTAATTCCCATTTGTCTCTTGAGAAATGAAGCTGGAGTGAGTATCGACATACATGTATTTTGAATCCTGAGTATCACAGGTTCACATGTGGATACAGCCTAGTTGACTTAATTGGACACATGAGCTAATATGTGTCCTACTTTGGACACATTTCCCTACAAATGGACATATGAACAATTCCAAATTTCTTTGCTATTACCCACGTACTGGTTTTATTTGGTTGTACTAAGTCTTCACTGTGGCATGTGAGATCTTTTTCTGGTTGCAGTATATGGAGCCTTATTTCCTGACCAGGGATGGAACCCAGGCCCCCTGCACTGGGAGTCTGGAATCTTAGCCACTAGACCATGGGGGAAGTCCCCATGCAGTGGTTTTATAGCTACGATCTATTTGTTCGAAACGTTTGGGCCAGGTGGGGATTATTTCTTTAAGATAGAGGCTCCGAGGTGATATTACTAGATCAAAGGCCTGGGGCATTTTCAAGACTGTTGATGCATGTTGGCATGATTCTCTTTCACAGACTCCTATTTTAGCTGGAATTGCCCTGGTCTGTGGTTGTTTTACACACAGACAGTGAGGGGACCTGAACTGCCTGTTGTCAACTTTTCCTCCTCAGGGCTATCTAAGGAGCTCATTAATACAGCATGAAAAAGTTCAGTTAATACTGTTAGGCTAGTTCTCTCTTTTTTTTTTTAATTGGTATTTTGCTTTATCTTCTTTGGTTGTTCTCTAAGCATTGGTGTCTTTCTTTCTTTTTTTTTTTTTTTTTTTGTTTTAATGTTTATTTGGCTGTGCCAGGTCTTAGTTGTGGCACACGGGATCTTCATTCTTCATTGCAGCATGCGGGGTCTTTAGTTGCGGCATGTGAGGTCTAGTCTTCTCTGACTACGGATTGAACTCTGGCCCCCTGCATTGGGAGCATGGAGTCTTAGCCACTGGACTACCAAGGAAGTCCCTGTATTGATGTATTTCCTTGTTTTAAAACAAATTTGTTACAATGGTCACTTTACACATGAGACTTCACACTGGAATTGGCCTTGAGCCCCATAGGGCATACCTACTGGGTTTCCCTTCTGGGTTCTCTTTCTTACTAAGACAATGGTCCGTATCTTCTCCCCTCATCTTTCCTCTACCATCCCTGCATCTACCACTTTCCCCCTTCCCTCCCTCCAGTGATAAAGATGGCACACACTGAGATAGCCACAAAAGAGGCCCTCTACCTTGTGCCTTACATTGTCTTCCCTCTTACCCTGCCCAGTGCATCTTTCTGCTCAGTCTTTCACTTTAGGACACAGTGCTGGAGGGATTTTTGTTGTAGCAGAGGTTAAGCCACAAAAGTGCTTGGTTCTCCTCCCTGGAATAATAAAAATTAAAAAAAAAAAAGATGCAAAGGGGCACATCTTGCCAGTTTTTCTAACAGAATCAGAACTCTTCTGAAATAATATGGGCTGCAGCTGCCTTCTCCTGGAGGGTTTGCCTGTGGGACAAACCAGCTGCTACTTGCATTGCTGAATGCCCCACACAAGCTGTGAAATTCTAACTGCCCATGGTTACTCAGCTCCCAGCGCCCAGAGTTGTTGCTATGACATTTAGGATCCCCAGCTTGTGTGCCATCCTCAGAGGAGATGAAGTAGAAAAATGAAATCCTGGTGTCTCATTCTTCAACAGTACTGATCTAGGGTTTCTCAGTTAAACAAATAAACATGCGGAACTCCAAGTTAGGTTGATGGGCATTGGGAGCGTATCTTCCCAGGGAAATTCTTTTATTTGTTCTGCAAATATCTACTGCCTGTCTACTCTGTTTCAGGCATTGCTCGGGGGCTTGGAATACAGGAGTGTATAAAACACAGACATTTGTCCACATGGAGCTTACATTTTGGCATGGGAATTCACCTAATACATATATCAGATAGATGACTTCCCTAGTGGCTCAGACAGTAAAGCGTCTGCCTACAATGTGGGAGACCTGGGTTCAATCCCTGGGTCGGGAAGATCTCCTGGAGAAGGAAATGGCAACCCACTCCAGTGTTCTTGCCTGAAAAATCCCATAGACAGAGAAGCCTGATAGGCTACAGCCCATAGGGTCGCAAAGAGTCAGACACGACTGAGCGACCTCACTTTCACTTTTCAGATAGATGATGTAATGTGATAGGACCTCCCCTGTGGCTCGGAGGTAAAGAATTCACCTATGATGCAGGAGACTCAGGTTTGATCCCTGAGTTGGGAAGATCCCCTGGAGAGTAGGAGGAAATGGCTACCCACTCCAGTATTCTTGTCTGGAGAATCCCATAGACAAGGGAGCCTGGCGGGCTACAGTCCATAGGGTTGCAAAGAGTTGGACATGACTAAAGCGACTTAGCTTGCATGCATGTAATGTGATAGAAGATGAGGTAGATAGTATGTGGAAAAAGGAGGTAGAACAAGATGAAGAGGACTGAGCAAGCTACAGCAGGGGCACACATGGGTTGTGTTATTAAAAAGGGTGGTGAGGGTCACCTTCATTGAGAAGGTAACATTTCAGCAAAGATCTGGAGGGGGAGAGAGTTAGCCAAGTAGATTTCTGTAGGGAAGAGTGTCTTGCTAGAAAGAAAGCTAGAGCAAAGGCTCCAAGGAGATGGAAGAGAATGCCTGGAACTTTCAGGAACAGCGAGGAGACTTGTGTCCTAGGAGCAGATGAACAACTGGATGGAGTAACAGAAGCAGTCATGGAGATGATGGGAGTTTACCACATAAAGTCCTTTTATGCCATCGTATGAGCTTTGGTTTTTTAGTAAAAACCATTTTGAGTAAAATGGGGTGCCACTGCAAAATTCAGAGCAGAGGCAAGACATAAAAATACAACTTACTCTTTTCTGGAGCAACTGGAATGCTTTTTTCCTTTTTTTTTAAATTGGTGCACAGTTGCTTTACAGTGTTGTACAACAAAGTGAATCACATATCAGTTCAGTTCAGTTCAGTTGCTCAGTTGTGTCCAACTCTTTGCGACCCCATGGACTGCAGCACGCCAAGCTTCCCTGTCCATCATGAACTCCCAGAGTCTACTCAAACTCCATTGAGTCAGTGATGCCATCCAACCCTCTCATCCTCTGTTGTCCCCTTCTCCTCCTGCCTTCAATCTTGCCCAGCATCAGTGTCTTTTCAAATGAGTCAGTTCTTCACATCAGGTGGCCAAATGATTGGAGTTTCAGCTTCAGCATCGGTCCTTCCAATGATTATTCAGGACTGATTTCCTTTAGGATAGACTGGTTGGATCTCCTTACTGTCCAAGGGACTCTCAACAGTCTTCTCCAACACCATAGTTCAAAAGCATCCATTCTTCAGTACTCAGCCTTCTTTATAGTCCAACTCTCACATCCATACACAACTACTGGCAAAACCATAGCTGCTGTGACTAGATGGACCTTTGTCAGCAAAGGAATGTCTCTGCTTTTTAATATACTGTCTAGGTTGGTCATAGATTTTCTTCCAAGGAGCAAGCGTCTTTTAATTTTATGGCTGGACTCACCATCTGCAGTGATTTTGGAGCCCCCCAAAATAAACTCTGTCACTGTTTCCATTGTTTCCCCATCTATTTGCCATGAAGTCTTGGGACTGGATGCCATGATCTTAGATTTCTGAATGTTGAGTTTTAAGCCAACTTTTTCACACTCCTCTTTCACTTTCATCAAGAGGCTCTTTAGGTCTTCTTAGCTTTCTGCCATAAGGGTGTGTCATCTGGGTATCTGAGGTTATTGATGTTTCTCCTAGTAATCCTGATTCCAGCTTGTGCTTCATCCAGCCTGGCATTTTGCATGATGTACTCTGCATATAAGTTAAATAAGCAGGGTGACAATGTACAGCTTTGACGTCCTCCTTTCCTGATTTGGAACAAGTCTGTTGTTCCATGTCCAGTTCTAACTGTTGCTTCCTGACCTGCATACAGGTTTCTCAAGAGGCAGGTCAGGTGGTTTGGCATTCCCATCTCTTGAAGAATTTTCCACAGTTTGTTGTGATTCACACAGTCCAAGGCTTTGGCATAGTCAATAAAGCAGAAATAGATGTTTTTCTGGAACTCTCTTGCTTTTTCGATGATCCAAGGGATGTTGGCAATTTGATCTCTGGTTCCTCTGCCTTTTCTAAAACCAGCTTGAACATCTGGAAGTTCATGGTTCACGTATTGCTGAAGCCTGGCTTGGAGAATTTTGAGCGTTACTTTTGCCAGCGTGTGAGAGTGAGTGCAATTGTGTGGTAGTTTGAGCGTTCTTTGGCATTGCCTTTCTTTGGAAGCAGAATGGAAACTGACATTTTCCAGTCCTGTGGCCACTGCTGAGTTTCCCAAATTTGCTGGAATATTGAGTGCAGCACTTTCGCAGCATCATCTTTCAGGATTTGAAATAGCTCAACTGGAATTCTATCATCTCCACTAGCTTTGTTCATAGTGATGCTTCCTAAGGCCCAATTGACTTCACATTCCAGGATGTCTGTCCCTAGGTGAGTGATCACGCTATCTTGGTTATTTGGGTCATGAAGATCTTTTTTGTATAGTTCTTCTGTGTATTCTGGCCACCTTGTCTTAATATCTTCTGCTTCTGTTAGGTCCATACCATTTCTCTCCTTTATTGTACCCATCTTTGCATGAAATGTTCCCTTGGTATCAGGTATATGCTTACCTATATCCCCTCCCTCTTGGCCTCTCTTCCCACCTCCACCCCTATTCCACCCTTCTAGGTCATCACAGAGCACTGAGCTGACCTCCCTGCACTATATACTATACAGCATCTTCCATCTAGCCGTCTGTTTTACATATAGCAGTGCATGTTCATCAACCCCAATCTCCAATTTACCCCTGCCCCTGCGTGCTCACATGTCTGTTTATGTCTGCCTCTCTATTCCTTCCCTGCAGGTTGGTTCATCTGTACCATTTTTCTAGACTCCTACTATATGACCCAGCAATTTACTATGGGGTATATATCTTGAGAAAAGCATAATTCAAAAAGATACATGTACCCCAAAGTTCCTTGCAGCACTATTTACAATAGCCAGGACATGGAAGTAACATAAACGTCAATGGACAGACGAAAGGATAAAGGAGATGCTGAACATGTATATACAATGCAATATTACTCAGCATAAAAATGAGTGAAACTGGGTCATTTGAAGAGACTTAGGTCAATCTAGAGTCTGTTGCACAAAGTAAGTCAGAAAGAGAAAAACAAATATTGTGTATTTATGACTTATGTTTTTGAAAGGCTCACTCTGTCAGCTGCATTGAGAATTTAATGGAGGGAAGGAGAGAAGGTGGGAGGCCTGTTAAGAAGCTGTTGCTGGGATCCAGGCAAAAGTCAATGATGTCTCAGAACAGGATGCTAAAGGTGGAGACAGAGACATGTGGTTGGACTCTGAATATATTTTGAGTATACAGTTGGCATGACTTTATGAGAGCTTGGATGTCAAGAGAAGACAAGGATACTTCTAGATTTTGTCCCAAGCCACTGGAAGGATGAAGTTGTCAGCAGATGAGATGGAAACAGTGGTGCAGCTTTGGGGAGTTTAATTTGGGGGCATGCTGAGAGTGAGATGCCTGATAGATACCCAAGTAGAGATGTTCATAGACAGTTGGACAGATGCATCTGGAATATGGCAGAAAGGTCTGGGTTGATATCTGCAAAATACTCATTTTCTTTTTTCTATTTCTATGAGTCAAAATTTCTGTTATTCAAAAGCATGTTAACTGCATTTTTTGGTTTGTCAGTACTTTCACGTTTTGTGTGTGGTGTGTGTGTGTGTGGTTTTTTTTTTTTTTTTTTTTTGGCTGCATTTGGTCTTTACCACTGTGCGTGGGCTTTTCTCTAGTTGCGGTAAGCAGAGGCTACTCTTCCTTGCAGTGCTCAGCCTTCTTATTATAGTGGCTTCTCTTGTTGCAGAGCACAGTCTCTAGGGAGTGAGGCATCAGTAGTTGGGGCAAATGGGCTTAGTTGCCCCACAGCATGTGGAATCTTCCCCGACCAGGGATCGAACCTGTGTCCTCTGCATTGGAAGGCAGATTCTTAATCACTGGACCACCAGGAAAGTCCCTACTTTCACATATTTCTTATTAGTAATAATTAATGTTCAAAACTCTAAACACAAGACCTATAAGAACTTCAAATCCCTTCTGATTCATCGTGGAAATAAAATCAAGTTAGGAGGACCTTGTAGTTTAGTTTGTATACTTATATGCAGAGTACATCATGAGAAAAGCTGGGCTGAATGAAGCACAAGCTGGAATCAAGATTGCTGGGAGAAATGCAAATAACCTCAGATATGCAGATGACACCACCCTTTCTGCCATAAGGCAGAAAGCAAAGAAGAACTAAAGAGCCTCTTGATGAAAGTGAAAGAGGAGAGTGAAAAATTTGGCTTAAAGCTCAACATTCAGAAAATGAAGATCATGGCATCTGGTCCCATCACTTCATGGGAAATAGATGGGGAAACAGTGGAAACAGTGTCAGACTTTATTTTTTTCGGCTCCAAAATCACTGCAGATGGTGAGCGTAGCCATGAAATTAAAAGATGCTTGCTCCTTGGAAGAAAAGTTATGACCATCCTAGACAGCATATTCGGAGAAGACAATGGCACCTCACTCCAGTACTCTTGCCTGGAAAGTCCCATGGACAAAGGAGCCTGGTGGGCTGCAGTCCATGGGGTCATGAAGAATCAGACATGACTGAGCGACTTCACTTTCATTTTTAACTTTCATGCATTGGAGAAGGAAATGGCAACCCACTCCAGTGTTCTTGCTTGGAGAATCCCAGGATGGCAGAGCCTGGTGGGCTGCCATCTATGGGATCACACAGAGTCAGACACGACTGAAGCGACTTAGCAGCAGCAGCAGCAGACAGCATATTAAAAAGCAGAGACATTACTTTGCCAACAAAGGTCTGTTTAGTCAAGGCTATGGTTTTTCCAGTAGTCAGGTATGGATGTGAGAGTTGAACTGTAAAAAAGCTGAGCACTGAAGAATTGATGCTTTTGAACTGTGGGGTTAGAGAAGACGCTTGAGAATCTCTTGGACTGCAAGGAGATCCAACCAGTCCATCCTAAAGGAAATCAGTCCTGAATATTCACTGGAAGGATTGATGTTAAAGCTGAAGCTCCAATCCTTTGGCCACCTGATGAGAAGAACTGACTCATGGGAGAAGGGCATGACAGAGGATGAGATGGTTGGATGGCATCATTGACTCAATGGACATGAGTTTGAGTAGACTCTGGGAGTTAGTGATGGACAGGAAGGCCTGGTGTACTGCAGTTCATGGGGTTACAAAGAGTCAGACATGACTGAGCAACTGAATGGAACTGAACTGACAGTTCAAGATCACTTCACGGCATGTGTGGTGGCACCAAGGGTGTTTAACTCATTGATCCCTTCTCCAATTCTGTCTGTACAGTTGTATGAGTGAAACAGCTTTAGAAGCAAACAGACCTGTGGTAGATTCTTAGTGCTGGAACTTTTCTTCTGTGAAGAGTATTTAAAAATTTCAGAATATCCAGATCTTCACTGTAGAATGGGAAAAACACCCATCTTGGAGGGATATCAAGGGATAACTTAGAATCATTGTTTTTATGATTTACACCTTGCTCACGAGGTGAGTAACCAGTAAACCGTTACTCCCTCTACTCATCTTTCCACCACCCTCAGAATATCTAGCTCGTAGTAAGTGTTCAGTAAATGCTTATGATCCATGACTCAGATGACCCTCCCCTCCGCAGGATGTCCATTTCTCTTTCCATTCTTCTGCAGTATGCTTGTTTCCATGCTACCGCGTGGCCTGACATGAACATTTACCTGTTTACTCTCTGCCTCACTCATGAAATGTAAGCTCCAAGAAGGTAAGAAATTTCCTTTATTCAATCCCTATATCTCTAGCTCCTAGGGCTATGTCTGGTACACTGTGAGGGTTTGGGGTTCAACAAAATTTATGGAATAAATTAGGAGATGAGGGTGGTCCCTGGTGGTCCAGTGGTTAAATCCATCTTGCAATGCGGGGGCCATGGGTTGGATCCCTGGTCAGGGAACTAAGATCCCGCGTGCAGAGCAACCGAGCCCGTGCTGCACCTATTGAGCCTGTATACTCGGGAGCCCGAGAGACACAGCTAGAGACTGTGCACCACAAGGAAAGATCCTTCACGATGCAACGGAGATCCTGCCTGCTGCAGCGAAGACCCGATGCAGCCAAAATACTTAATAAAAACATGAAGAGATGAATGAACGATTTCAGCCAGCAAAACAACTCTACCATTTCCTAGACAAAGTGAAACCTCAAGGACCATCAACCAAATCACCTTAAAAATTCCTCAGCCCAGAAAAGGAACAAACCGGACATTATTATTTCTAGCAGTAAGGGTTTACAAATTAATTGATTTTTCTGGCTCACTTAGCATGGGTTTCAACCATTTATCTGACTGTGCCGTAATATCGTCTTTGAATTACTCTCACAAGAAGAGACACAGAAGCTACAATAATGAGTTAAACACTTAGTGGAGCCTTCTTCACTAGACGCTCGTGTTTATTGCCTGTCAGTATCAGCTCTGCAGCGCTAGTGTCCATGCACATTTGGTTCTTCTGGAGACAGACAGCAATGAGTTTTCTCCCCATTTCCCTCCTGGCTCGTTCGAGAAAACTGCAGATCTGTCTTTTGGTGACATCACCTGCTCTCAACTCAGGAGACTTTTGTGGAGGCTGGTCAGACCTTCCAAAGAAGACTACTGCTTCTTCTGGCCCTGGGATGCCACCCACCCCTGCAGTAGCAAAGACTCAGAACAGCCAAAAGAAAAAAAAAAAAGGAGAGTGGAAAGGGTCCATGCTAAGGATAAGTGAATTGAAGAGGGAATACAGACGATAGAGTTCCCTTGTGGTAGTCTGTTCTGAAACGAGACTGTAGTGGTGCTTACACAAAGCTATGTGTGGGACAGAACTGCACAGAGCTATGCACGCACACACACATATAGGTGTCAAAAAACTGATGACATCGGAATAAGGTCTGTAGTCTGATGAACTATACTGCACCAGCGTCAAATTCCTGGCTTTGATATGGCACTTCAGGACACAAGATGCCACCAGTGGAGGCAGCCAGGAGAAGAGTTCATGGCACTCTACATAACTGCTCTTACAGCAACTTCCTGTGAGCCTACGGTTGTTTTTAAGTTGTGCGTTTTTATTGTTTTAATTTTTTATTTTGTTTTTACCTTCAAGTAGGAGTCATAATATTTATTCAATTTTTAATTTATTTTTTAATCAGAGCAAAATTGCATCGTGTTTACTAGTTGCCTTTAAGTCCTTGTTAAGCTGACCAAATGCTGACTCTCCCTCAACTGCTACTAACTCCCTCTGCTGCTGCTGCTGCTAAGTCGCTTCAGTCATGTCCAATTCTGTGCAACCCCATGGACGACAGCCCGCCAGGCTCCTCTGTCCCTGGGATTCTCCAGGCAAGAATACTGGAGTGGGTTGCCATTTCCTTCTCCATCCACCACAAGGTAATATTTCCTTATAAGACAAAACATTGTATGTTCAAGATTCCAGGAAAAAGAAGGGCTTGGGAAAACAATATTATAAGAAAAAGAAAGTGAATTTATTAGTTTATCAAGTTTTAGATGTGCAAATTTACCACTATAAGGTTTGTTCTTGTCCACTATTAATACATTGAAAGGAATAATAAACATTTCAAGACACGTGTTTTGTAGGCACTATCCCAAGTCCTTTACAAATACTTTATTTAACTATTTAACTTTATTAAACTATTCATGACAACACAAAGAGTTCAATTCAGTATTATTGCATTGCCAATGGACTAAGGATGAAACAGGCACAAATAGCAACTTCCTACTTACAAATGGTATTTGATCAGAGGCAGGCTAAATGCAGGGTTTACATTTTAAAAACTGTATATTTTTAAAGGGGGTACTGTGTGGGGCCTGACTCTGTGTATCATCTAAACTCAACAAGTGTACTACCAGCAATATATATCCCCCTTTGGGCAAAAATTGGTTCATCATTTTCTGGAGGTAAAAATCTAAGAAGCAGATGCATTTATCAGGCTTTTAAATCCTCAAGTGATACTGTAAGAAGCAAGATAGGATTGTGGTTTAGAAGCTTAGGTTCAGGGTCTCATCAGAACTGAGGTGAGGGTGGGAGGAAAGCTCAAGACAGAGGGGATAGATGCATACTTACAGCTGATTCATGCTGGTGCATGGGAGAAACTAACATAACATTGTAAAGCAACTCTCAAGACTTCAGGCCACACTCTCAGCCTCTCAGAACCTATGTTTCAATGGCTGAAAATGAGGATAAGTACATGGTACCTTCATCATAGAGTTTCAAAGGGGATTGTATGAAATTATTCAGATAAAGCTCTTAGGATTCAGTATGTCACTTAACAAGGGATCAGTAATTATTTGTCTTGTGCTGTCTTTGTTCAGCTTCTCAGGTGGTATTAGTGGTAAAGAACCTGCCTGTCAATGCAAGAGACACAAGAGACATGGGTTTGATCCCTGAGTTGGGAAGATCCCCTGGAGGAGGGCATGGCAACCCACTCCAATATTCATACCTGGAGAATGCCATGGAGGCTGGCAGGCTACAGTCCATACGGTCACAAAGAGTCAGGCATGACTGAAGTGACTTAGCATGCACGGGCCTGCCTTCTTTATCATCTTCGTTCTCTTTTTCTCTTTTCTCCCGTCGTCACCACCACTGCCACCACCATCATCATTATCATCATCATTTTTGCAGCAAGAAGAACAGCATTAGGAAAATACTAACTTTATCTCACTTCACAATTAAGAAAACTACCAACCAGGGACTTCCCTAGTGGTCCAGTGGTTAAGAATCCACCTTCCAATTCAGGGGACTCAGGCTTAATCTCTAGTTGGGTAAGATCTCATATGCCGCGGGGTAACTAAAGCTGTGGCTGCGACTACTGAAGCCTGTGGGCTCTAGAGCCTCTGCTCCACAGCAAGGAAAGCTCGAATGCTGCAAGTAAGACCCAGTGCAGCCAAAAATAAATAAATATTAAATCTAAGAACTAGTGAGAATAGTTGACTTGTCCTGAGTCACAGAGTGAAAGTAATGTGATGCCTGGAAGTTCTCTCTGCTCTTCTGTCTTAATAACAACAAACGATTGTTGAGCCATGGAATGTTAACTGTCAGGACCTCAGAGCTCATGTAGTCCAAATCCTTCTTGGGGAAACTGAGGCCCGAACAGAAGTGATTTCCCAGTCACAAAGTCAGCTACTGTGATTTTCCTACATACACAAAATATGCACCCAAATTCCGTTCTGTTCAGTCGCTCAGTCGTGTCCGACTCTTTGCGACCCTATGAATCACAGCACACCAGGCCTCCCTGTCCATCACCAACTCCCGGAGTTCACTCAGACTCACGGCCATTGAGTCCGTGATGCCATCCAGCCATCTCATCCTCGGTCGTCCACTTCTCCTCCTGCCCCCAGTCCCTCGCAGCATCAGAGTCTTTTCCAATGAGTCAACTCTTCGCATCAGGTGGCCAAAGTACTGGAGCTTCAGTTTTAGCATCATTCCTTCCAAAGAAATCCCAGGGTTGATCTCCTTCAGAATGGACTGGTTGGATCTCCTTGCAGTCCAAGGGACTCTCAAGAGTCTTCTCCAACACCACAGTTCAAAAGCATCAATTCTTCAGCGCTCAGCCTTCTTCACAGTCCAACTCTCACATCCATACATGACCACAGGAAAAACCATAGCCTTGACTAGACGGACCTTAGTCGGCAAAGTAATGTCTCTGCTTTTGAGTATGCTATCTAGGTTGCTCATAACTGCTATCAAAGACAAGTCATAGCTGATGCTGCCCCTAGTGGCCAAGATCCGCAGTACAAACCACAATGCAGATAAGATATTTTTAAACATAGATTTTTTTTTTTTTTTTTTTAAATGGAAACAAACCACAGACCACACAGCCGGATCAGGGGGAAGGTAAGGTCAATTCCTCATAAATTAGATTTAAATTTATGCTACTCTACCTTTGCTACAGAACATTAATCATTGGTGCCAAAATATTTCTTTTAGGTAATTTTATATCTTTTGTTTTTCCTTTTTGTGTATAATATTATTGCACATTCAGACCTAATAATTTCCTATTAGATTTCCACATACAGTAAAATGTACCTAAGTCAGCCAAAACTAATATGTTATTCTCGACAAAACTACTTTAAAATCACTTTCAGTACATGTAATACATGTAGTGCAGAATTGGGATGTATTTTATATAGCTGCGTGGCTTAGGTACCAACAGAACTGGGAGTAATGAAAAAACTTTTTATTTCTTTGAGTGGGCTGGGTGTTTGTTGCTGTGTGCCAGCTTTCTCTGGTTGTGGCGCACAGGGGCTGTTCTCTTGCTGTGGAGTGCGGGCTCCACGCACACAGGATTCAGTAGTTACTAGACTCAGAGAGCGAGCTTCGTAGTTGTGCCCTCAACTCTCGGCTTTAATTGCTCCAAAGCACCTGAGATCTTCCTGGACCAGGAGTTGATTGCGTGTCTCCTGCACTGGCAGGTGGATTCTTAGCCACTGGACCACCAGGGGAGTCTTGTTTTGTTGATGTTGTTGTTAATATATGTGTCTCAATGGGTAATCTTCTGTTATTTTCTTTAAAACCATTCTGCCTTTAACTTCCTAGTCAATGCTTATATGAATTTAAGCAAAAATGGAATCGGCAAACAGATACTTAATCCATTCTTCCTCCCCAACTCAGATGAACAGCTAAAGCAGACATACAGACATGTCACCTACTTTCTGAGGACCTTGAGAATAGAATGGGTCTGAGGAGTTGCTTTTCTGGAAAGATAGAAAATCTTTATTGTCTCAGGTTCCTCACCCTCAAACTGTGGAAGGTCCTTAAAGAGATATGAATACCAGACTCCCTTACCTGTCTCTTAAGAAACCTCTAGGTGGGTCATTAATCTTCTGTTATTTTCTTTAAAACCATTCTGCCTTTAACTTCCTAGTCAATGCTTATATGAATTTAAGCAAAAATGGAATCGGCAAACAGATACTTAATCCATTCTTCCTCCCCAACTCAGATGAACAGCTAAAGCAGACATACAGACATGTCACCTACTTTCTGAGGACCTTGAGAATAGAATGGGTCTGAGGAGTTGCTTTTCTGGAAAGATAGAAAATCTTTATTGTCTCAGGTTCCTCACCCTCAAACTGTGGAAGGTCCTTAAAGAGATATGAATACCAGACTCCCTTACCTGTCTCTTAAGAAACCTCTAGGTGGGTCAAGTACAGTAGTTAGAACCGGACATGGAACAACTGACTGGATCCAAATTGGGAGAGGAAGTATGAGAGGGCTGTATATTGTTACTCTGCTTATTTAAATAATTCCTATGCAGAGTACATCGTGCGAGATGCCAGGCTAGATGAATCACAAACTGGAATCAAGGTTGCTGGCAGAAACAGCAACAATCTCAGATATGCAAATGATACTCTAATGGCAGAAAGTGAAGGGGAACTGAAGAGCTTCTTTATGAGAGTGAAAGAGGACAGTGTAAAAGCTGGCTTAAAACTCAACATTCAAAAAACTAAGATCATGGCATCTGATCCTGTCACTTCATGGCAAATAGAAGGGGAAAAGGTGGGAGGAGTGACATTTTATTTTCTTGGGCTCCAAAATCACTGAGGATGTTGACTGCAGCCATGAAATTAAAAGATGCTTTCTCCTTGGAAGGAAAGCTATGACAAACCTAGACAGCATATTAAAATGCAGAGACATCACCCTTGACAGAGGTCTGTGTAGTCAAAGCTATGATTTTTCCAGTAGTCATCTATGGATGTGAGAGTTGGACCATAAAGAAAGCTGAGTGCTGAAGAAATGATGCTTTCAAATTGTGGTGCTAGAGAAATTTCTTGAGAGTTCCTTGGATAGCAAGGAGATCAAGATAGTCAGCCCTAATGGAAATCAACCCTGAATATTCATTAGAAAGACTGATACTGAAACTAAAGCTCCAATACTTTGGGCACCTGATGTGAAGAGCTGACTCATTGGAAAAGACCCTGATGCTGGGAAAGACTGAGGACAGGAGAAGGAGATGGCAGAGAATGAGATGGTTAGATAGCATCATCAACTCCATAGACATGAATCTGAACAAACATTGCGGGATAGTGAAGGATAGAGGAGTCTGGTGCGCTCCAGTCCATGGGGTTGCAAAGAGTTGGACATGACTTAGCAACTGAACAACTTTAACCATAGACAGGGTTAATCAAGATTAGTTGATCATGTTCTTGGCAAATAGCTTCAGAAATGAATAAACCCTGGGAACCTCCCTCCTGGTCCAGTGGCTAGGAATCTATGCTTTCACTGCAGGGGGCATGGGTTCAATCCCTGGTCTGGAAACTAAGATCCTGCATGCCTCGAGGTAGGGGTGGGAGGAAATGAGCACAGCCCTAACTCTGGTTCTGTCCTCAGAGAAATAGAATGATGGTGTTATTAGGTGAAATGGGCAAGAAGAACTAGAGCAAATGGATGCTGCTTCAGGTATCTTTCTCCAAGAATAGGAGAGCTCAAGGAGACCAATTTTTGTGCTGGACAAGCACTTTAAATGTCTCATGTTTTAAAATTCTAGCAGTTTATGTGTGAAAGATGCCAAGCTCATTTTAAAAGTGAGGAAACTAGAGCTCAAAGAGGCTCATCTGTCCTTGGTGGAATGTTGTCAACCAGCATTTGTTGAATCCTCGCTATGTGCCAAGATCAGTACAATTCAATTCTGTGTATCATTTTCTTTCATTTTCAAAATCGGTGTGGCATTATCCATATTTCTCAGAGGAGGAAATTGAGACTAGAAAATACTCAAACTTCTATAGTCTTGAGGGAGCAATAGAGAGATTTCCCTTGAACAAATTGAAAATTGGGAGACAGGGGTCAGAAGCATGGCGAACAAAACACCAAGTGGAAAACCAGAGGCTGAGTGGATGGAGGTCCCCAGCCAACATGTCACATGGCCAAGGTCACACAGCTTGTAAGCAGTAGTGGTGGAATTTGAATTCTGATCTGCAGGGCTCAGAAGCCCAGACTCTTTATCTACCACACCATTCTGTCCTTACTCTTTTTTTTTCTTTTTGAGAGAAATATAGGACAAGAAAGACATCCTTAGGGACTTCCCTGGTGGTCCAGGGCTAAGACTCTGAGCTCCCAATGCAGGGGGCCCAGGTTGATCCCTGGTCAGGGAACTAGGTCCCACATACCACAACTGAGAGTTTGCATGCTGCAACTAAGGATGCCAAGTGCCAAACTAAGTTCCAGTGCGGCCAAATAAATAAACATAAATAAATAATATTTAAAAAGAGAAAGACATCCTACAGGGACAGGTGTCATCCGTACGAATCTTGGCTACCTTCAAAGGATTCTAACTATTGTCATTAACTGGTTAACTACGTGTTCATGAACACTTTAATTCTGCTTATAATAACCCTTGGGAATGAAAAATATATTGAAAAATGGTCCTCTGTCCAATCTAGAAATTATGATCAGGACACTTAACTGCCAGTAATAGGAGCACAGGCCTCAGTGGTAAAGAACCCGCCTGCCAATGCAGGAGACATAAAAGACCCACGTTCGATCCCTGGTCAGGAAGACTCCCTGGAGGAGAGCACGGCAATGCACTCTAGTGTTCTGGCCTGGAGAATCCCCATGGACAGAGGAGCCTGGCAGGCTAGAGTCCATGTGGTCACAAACAGCTGGACACAACTGAAGCCACTTAGCACAGCACAGCACAATAAGAGCACAACTTCAAGAAACTTAAAGGATATTTGTTAAAAGGACTCTTGAGAATCAGACAAAGAAGGAAAAGGTACTCAAGCTGGGAGAAAGTAGAGATGTTTCTGAGCATCCAGTTGAGGGGAGGATCAGCCAGAAAGACTTAAGGCTTACTACCACACAAATCTATTATCTAATGGTTCTGGAGGTCAGAAGTCTGACATAGGTCTCACGGGGCTGGAACCAAGATGTTAACATAGCTGCGTTCCTTTCTGGAATCTCTGGGGGTGGGTCCATCTTCTTGCCTTTTACCAGTTTCTAGTGGCCATCTGCTTTCCTTGGCCCCCGCCCTCCTCCCTCCCCTTCCAAAGCCAAGCAAATCTGCATCTCCTGTGAATGTTCTACTTCTCTCATCTCCCTGACTCTCCTCTTCTGCATTCCTCTTCCATTCTTAAGCACCCTTATGATTACACTGACCTCCACCCCTGTTATCCAGCATAATCTGCCTATTTTAAGGTTGGCTGATTAGCAACCTTAGCTCCATCTGAAACTTTAATTCTCATTTGCCATATATTGTAATATATTCATGGGCTCTGAGGAGAAGACAATGGCAACCCACTCCAGTACACTTGCCTAGAGAATCCCATGGACAGAGGAGCCTGGTGGGCTGCAGTCCATGGGGTCTCGAAGAGTTGGACACGGCTGAGCAACTTCACTTTCACTTTTCACTTTCATGCATTGGAGAAGGAAATGGCAGCCCACTCCAGTGTTCTTACCTGGAGAATCCCAGGGACAGGGGAGCCTGGTGGGCTGCTGTCTATGGGGTCGCACAGAGCTGGACATGACTGAAGTGACTTAGCAGCAGCAGCAGCATGGGGTCTGAGCATTAGGGTATGGATATGTTTGAGGAAAATCATTATTCTGTCTATTATAAGAGGTATTGGGCAGGATTACAAGGCCTGCACTTGCCCAGCTTCAAGACCAAAAAAGAGCCTGCGGTCAGTAACAGACATCAGTGGTTTAGTGGATGGAGGAGCTTACCCGTCTGAAGCCAGGTCCCGGCACAACACCCCACCATGTGCAGTGGACAGTGAACGGTATCTGGTGCTGCTCTTTGTTCTGAGGGGATGGGAAGATTACCAGCTATAGGGGAACTGATCTTGGGTGGGCTCTCTTAGTTACTAGGGAAACCAGCAGAGGGATACATCCTTCTCTGCCCCTTTGATAAGAATAATCACTAGCTGGGGCCTGGGGCAGGCACGTAGAAAAGGCAGTCACGAGCACAGCGTACAGGTGAAGAAGGCACTGATCGGCAAGGGGATGTATGGAGAGCAAGAGGACAACAATCATGGGAATTCCCTGCTGGTCCAGTGGTTAAGACTCCATGCTTCTATTGCAGGGCGGCCCGAGTTCAGTCCCTGGTCAGGGAACTAAGATCCTGTATGCCATGGGGAACAACTAAAATACAAAAAAAAAAAAAAAAAGCCATCATAAGTGGCCTGATCATACAAGGGGGTAGACACCTGATTTACCAGAGATTCTGAACACATTGAATGAGGGGTAAACTTCCAGAAGGAAACTGGAGTTTTAAAAGAGGGGAATAATTTATAAGTGACCGAAATGGCAAAAATCCTTGGTGGATGGGGAGTCATTCCAGAAGATGGAGGGGCTGTGGAGGGGACATAACCACAGCTATCTACTACGGAGCAAAATCTCTGCACTGTGGACTGGACTCTCCCTTTGATGCTTCATGCTCTCTCAGAGTCTCAAGACTGGCATAGGACCACACCAGCTGCACATAATGCTCAACAGGAAACATCAGTAAAGGTGGTTTGTACTCGATTGTAAAATACCCTGAACTAAAAAAAAAATTCCTGCCTAAGTTGTTTCTGGTTGTTTGTCCTTGACTTAGGACTTCCTCAATAGCTCAGTTGGTAAAGAATCCACCTGCAATGCAGGAGACCCTGCTTCAACTCCTGGGTCAGGAAGATCTGCTGGAGAAGGGATAGGCTACCCACTCTGGCATTGGGCTTCCCTGTGGCTCTGATGGTAAAGAATCCACCTGCAATGCGGGAGACCTGGGTTCGATCCCTGGAAAAGGGAACAGCTACCCACTCCAGTATTCTGGCCTGGAGAATTCCATGGATAGTCCATGGGGTCCTTGACTTACAGAAGTGAAATGTAGAATTTATAAAAATGATTATGTGAAAGCATCAATCAGTGCACTGAAAATTTTTTTTCTGCTGGGGTTAAGACAATACAACTTTAAAATAAATGGAAAATAAGATCTTTTTCTAAATTTAAGGGATAAACTTATTCTTATCTTTATTCAGTCAAACTTGGTGAATTTTCTTGGCCAGATAAAACACTTCATTTACATTCTGGACTGCTGTGGAATCTCCCTATCTCATTCTATTGCCAGTAGGTAACTCTGATTTATAGCTTGGTGTGTGTATTCTTTTAGACCTTTTTCTATTGCATTTGTATGCAGAAACATGCTGGAAAAGAGTTTGACTAGCATTTTTCTCATGTAACAGTGCTCTTAATTTTAAAAAATTATTTATTTTAATTGGAGGATAATTACTTTACAGTATTGTGATGGTTTTTGCCATACATCAATATGAATCAGCCATAGGTATACATTCCCCTCCATCCTGAACACCTGCTACCACCTCCCAACAGTGTTCTTTAGGAAACATTGTGGGTCAGGCCAAATGACTCTGCCTTGCTCTTTGAAATAGATCAGGTCAAGATCTTCTGCTACCTTTTTTTAATTTCGTTGGGCTGAGTCTTAGTTGCAGCATACAGAATCTTTAGTTGCAGCATGTGGGATTCAGTTCCTTGACCAAGCATCAAACCTGGGCCTCTAGCACTGGGAGCACAGAGTGTTAGCCACTGAACCACAAGGGAAGTTCCCTGCAAGATCTTAGGAAGATCTTCAGATGATTATGGGAAAAGTTCTGATTTTTTAAATGTTAGCAACTAATTGAAAATGTAAACAGTGTGAGAGCTTAACAGAATATGCCTGTGGGATTGATTCATCCCATCGATCAATGGCCAGTCTGGGACCTCAGAATGGATATGCTCTTCGTTACAGCCCTACATGCCTGGTGCCAGTAAAATCTGCCAAGGTCTGGGAGTAAGAAGATGAAGGGGGACAGTATATTCAGACGATTGTGGTTGAGAGGACAGTAATTCACCAGTGTAGAGAGATTGAACTTCTCAGCCTCCTTGACTTTGGTCAAGGCCACATAATTAATAGGTTGTGAACAGGAGGGACATATGTCATTGTCAGGCTGCTGTGAAGCCCCTTTGCTCTGATCTTCCATTAGCAATCATAGAAACACGTCCTAAAAAGGAGCCTCTAGCAACCTGGATCCCTGAGTATTTTGAGAGGAATCCTTCTAATAAAACACACAGTGAGTGAGAAATGAGCCTTGGTTGTTTTATGATTCTGAAATTCTGCGTTTTAAAAAAATTTTTTAAATTATAATTCTGTTTATTCTTACTAATAAGGGGCATAGTCATTTTCTATTGCTGTGTAAGAAATTACCATAAATTTAGTAGCTTAAAATAACACACTTCTATTTGTTCAGAGTTCCATTGGTCAGGAGTCTTGTCCAAGGTGGCTGGATTCTCTGCTAGAGATGCCACAGGCTGAAATCAGGTATCTGTTGAACTGCATCTTAATCTGAAGATTTTTCCAGAGAAAAATCTGCTTCCAAGTTCCTTCAGGTCATTGGCAGAATTCATGTACTTATGGTTGTAGGACTGTGGTTCCCACTGTCTTGCTAGTTGTCAAGCTAGAAGCTGAGGGGATAATTCTCAGCTTCTAGAGGCTTATCTCGGGTTCTTACCATGTAGCCCCCACCTTTGACAAGCAAGAATCACCCTGAAATTGAATACTTTTTTATTCTTTGAGTGTCCCTAACTTCTCTTTCAGCCAGAGAAAACTCTCTACTTTTTAAAGGCTCATGGGATTAGATTAGGATAATTGGGATTATCTCTTTACTTAAGATCAACTGCCACATTATGTAACCTAATCACTGTAATAAAATCCATCATCTTTATAGTTCTGGGAATTACACAGGGTAATTTACACCAAAAGGGCAGAAAACTTGGAATCCATATTAATATTATGTCAAAAACTTGTGGAAAAAGTAAGAATAAGAGTGAGTGAGAAAGACTATTTGTTGTTCTATTTCTGCCTGGGGAAGAGTCTATATACCTACCTTTTTTTTTTTTTTTTTCCCCTGGAGAAGGAAATGGCAATCCACTCCAGTATTCTTGCCTGGAGAATCCCGTGGACAGAGAAGCCTAGTAGGTTACAGTCCACAGGGTCACAAAGAGTCAGACACGACTGAGTGACTTTACCTTACCCTTTTTTTTTTAATGACCCTTATTCATTCCTGAAAATTCTGTTGCTAAGTAAAATGTCATTAAATGGGAAGCTTTTTCATTGCTTTTAATGGGAAGATTATTATTCACTTCATCTCAAATAGAAAAAAATGTATCAATTGAACAATGGAAAAAAGTTCATGTAAGTAGTAACTTAAAAATGGAGAGTAAATAAATGTAGTTGAACATAAGATACAATGCCAAGAAGCCTTGTTGTGTTTGCCAAAAGAGGAAGGCGAGACTTAATTGAGAAAGAAATATGCAAAGGAACCATTCGTTGAATGGTGTTTCTTTCTGCACCATTAATTCAGTAATTTCTGAACCATTTGGGGCTGATAGGTTGGTTAATTTGCACTCAAATTGTACAAAAGAAATAATACTAGAGCTCAAACAAATAACTTAAGGACAAAACAAGATGAAACACGGGCACGCTTATATAAAGAGCAGCCGTGCACAGCACACTGGAGTGCTACAGAAGGCACCTTTTAATCCCTCACTCTTAGTATATAGATACAGGGAAAATCTGGGTTCATCAAACATGGCTTGCAATTCAGATTTGTTCTACTTGGTATCTTCTGACTTGAAACTGTTGTGTTGGGTAAATTGGAAAGTGAGTCTTTGCCTGAAACCATAGTGTCAAGCTATCACTTCTTATAGCATATTTATTTAACGTATTTTGGGACAAAAGCATTGGTGTTTAAAAAAAAGGAATGGTTGTCCAAAACATAGCATAAATTTTCAAGAGCCATTATGACTGAAATTGATTAAACAGCTATAATGTGATCCGGAAATTAGATCAAGTCCTAGGGTACATAGTTTAAGAACCTTCAGAAGTACATAGGCCCATAGTTGGTTTCTATTTGCTAGCTGTTGTTGAAAAACCACTCTTCTTTTTCATAGCTACACTGACTATCAAAATGTAAGTTGACTATCAGAAAGGAAAAAAAAAAGAGAGATTAGGTCAAGTCAAAATGACCCATTTGGGGGTCACCACTAATTAGAAATTGTTGGAAGAACCATGCTTCAGAAATGAATGTAGAGTTTAAAGTGGTTACTGGCTTCTAAAAACCTTTTAGTTTAATATTTTTAAAAGGAAATTTCAAAGTTAAATGCTAATTTCATATTTCAGGGTGCTATTTCCTGCAGCACAAAAACATGATAATGAAAACATAACGTTAAAAAGTCAGCACAAAAGCAATAATAATGAAATCCTGTATCTTCCTTTAAAACATTTCAGTAGGAACTGTCCATTTATGTTATGGTACTATAACTCTGTTTTCTAAATGCTAGGTAGGGTACTATTTTGGGGATTTGAATGAGGTAGACAGGCTGTAAACCTCAGCATTTCTCTTGCTGTTTTCCCAAGTTAACTTTACTTTAAAAATACCCAGATGTAAGTTTGTGTTTACCTAAAATGGACAAAAGAATATTTTTAGTAAAGTCTCTTGACTTTCTCAAGGGAAAAAAAATACAGTTTTAAGTAAATACTATATAAATGTAATACATTTAAAGTAATGTTAATAAAAGACGTTTTGCGTGTGCCCTCGAAACACTTATAATCCCAAACAATTTATTTTGCTCCAGTTCTGATCTTTCCTAATAGACTTACTAAGAACTAGCCCAAGCACTGCACTTATGGAGAAGCAGGTAAAGCACTTTCTCTTGACCTCTCTTTCCCACATTCCATCTTAGTTTATTGCTTTGAGGATGAACGCTGAACAAAGTGAAGAGGAAGTCAATATTTGATTTTGGTGAGCACTGAATCTCAATGTTTACCAAAATCACAGGTCAACACCAATTATTTCAGGAAGAATTCTGATGCATTTTCTTTGAATGAGCTATGTACTTATGGATGTTGCCTTGAGCAATCTGATTCCTCCAAGATATTTTGAGGTGAAATTGTTATTGATGATTGTTTTAGAACTTCTTTCCCAAGTGATGACAGATTTGAGGGCATTTTGTCATATAATAGTATTAAGTTCATCTGCAATAAAATCCTAATATGGTGACTTGAATAACAGAAATGTGTTTTTTTTTCTCCTATAAATGAAGCCTGGAGGCCAGTAGTCTGAGGCAGGCATGGCAGCTCCATAGTTCTCAGGGATTCATGTTCCTCCTATCTGAACACATGACTTTTACCTCATTGCCCAAGATGGCTGCTGGTGTTCCAGTCAGCAGGATGAAGAAAGGGAAGAAGAGGCAAAATGTATATAGTAGCTATCTTAGTAGCTCTTAGGAAGGTTTTATGGAAGCCACTATAGATTACTATATATTACTATAGATTGCTGCTGCTGCTGCGTCACTTCAGTCATGTCCGACTCTGTGCGACCCCAAGACGGCAGCCCACCAGGCTCCCCCGTCCCTGGGACTCTCCAGGCAAGAACACTGGAGTGGGTTGCCATTTCCTTCTCCAGTGCATGAAAGTGAAAAGTGAAAGGGAAGTTGCTTAGTCTTGTCCGACTCTTCACGACCCCAGGGACTGCAGCCTTCCAGGCTCCTCTGTCCATGGGATTTTCCAGGCAAGAGGACTGGAGTGGGGTGCCAGTGCCTTCTCCAGTTAAGTCGTTTTAGTTGCGTCCAACTCTTTGCAATCCTGTGGACTATAGCCCTTGGGGCTCCTCTGTCCATGAGATTCTCCAGGCAGGAATAATGGAGTGAGTGGCCATGCCCTCCTCCAGAGCATCTTCCTAACCCAGGGATTGAACCCTTGTCTCTTAGGTCTTCTGCATTGGCAAGTGGGTTCTTTACCAGTATCCCCACCTGGGAAGCCCAACACACACATATAGATTTTACATATTCTACTAAAAAAATTTTTTTAATGCACACACATATATTTTATATATTTTCTAAAATATATATTTATACATATTATATAAACCTATATCTGTATCTATATCTATTTCTATATCTGTATCTATATGTATATGTATGTCTATATCTAAAACAAGACTTTTGATAAGGATTTAGCTCACGCAGTTCTAGAAGCTAAGAATTCCCATGCTCTGTCATCTGCAAGCTGGAGACCCAGGAAAGCCAATGGTTTTGTTCAGAGGCCTGAAAGCTGGAAAGTCAGGGATGCAGAATCAGTTTCAAGCCTGAAGGCCTGAGAACCAGGAATCCCGAGGGCAGGAGTTGATGAATGTCCCAGCTCAGATAGAGAATCCCTGCTTCCCCTGCCTTTTAGCTCTGGGAGACTTTCAACAGATTGACTGATGCCCACCCACAGCCATTTTACTCGGGCTCCCAGGTGAAATGTTAACCTCCTCAGCAAACATCTCACAGACACACCTGGAAATGATGTTGAACCATATATCTGGATACCCCATATTCCAGTCAAGTTGACACATAAAATTAACGTCACATAAAGTAACAAAAAAAATACTGGAGTGGATAAGAATCCATCTGCCAATGCAGGGGATGTGGGTTTGATCCCTGGTCTGGGAAGATCCCACACGCCACGGGCAACTAAGCCTGTGGGCCACAACTTCTGAGCCTGCAAATCACAGCTTCTCGGCTCGGGTGCTGAAACTCCTGAAGCCTGCATGTCTAGAACCTGTGCTCCGCAGTAAGAGAAGCCACCACAGTGAGAGGCCCAAGCACCACAAGAAAGAGTAGCCTCTGCTCGCCGCAACTAGAGAAAGCCCTCACTCAGCAACGAAGATCCGGAGCAACCAAAAACAGATAAAATAAAAATTTGAAAAAAAACGTGGAGTAGAGAAATGTTTAAAATGTTGAAGTCCATCATTGTCTTCATTCTTTAGCTTCATTTTCCAACAGTAGTCGTGGTTTATAGTGGGAACTTTTTACTTCCTGACATTTTTTTTATTAGACATATTCAAATATATAAATATAGCGTAATACCAAATGTACTATTCTGCGACTTACTTTTTTCCCCCTTAATCATAGATCTTGAACATTGAGTCACATCTGTGTATAAAAGCCACCCTCATTCTTTTTAACTGTCACATACTACTCCATTTTATGGATTTCCCTTAAATTCCTTAAGAAATGCCTGAATGCGGATGCTTTCCACATGCGGATGTCCAGTTTACCTCTAGGACGATGTTTCCAGGAATATCTTCCTATAATAGTTTTACTTGCATCTATGGCTAAAATTCCTAGAAATGAGATCACTTGCCTCAGATTGTGTTCATTTGGCAGTGAAACATAGGATGACAAAATGCCAGGAGAAGAAATGTAGACATCTTTTGTTTGGCATTACTTGATTGGCATCTGGACTGAAAAAGAAATTTCCCACTGGGCAGAAATATAGAGTCCTTTTTGTCTCTAATGCCCACATCTCCTTGCCTCCTCTCTCCCTTGGCAGCCCAGTGGGTTAACCTCTTACTGGCCACGGTTATGTCAGCAAGAGAAAAAAAGTCTGTTTCTTGTGTCCCTAAATACTTTAGCATTTTTTTTTTTATAATTCAAAAAGATATATGCATCCCAGTGTTCGCTGACAGCATTGTCTACAGTGGCCAAGACATGGGAAGCAACCTAAATGTCCATGGGCATAGGAATGGATAAAGAAGATGTGGTCCATGGACACAGTGAAATATTACTCAGGCATAAAAAAAGAAAGAAAGAATGCCATTTGCAGCAAGCTGGATGGACCTAGAGATTATCATCCTAAATAAGTCAGAAAGAGAAAGACAAATATCATATGATATCTGTCAAATGTGGAATCTAAAATAAAATAACACAAGTGAAACTCACAAATCAGAAATAGACTCACAGACAGAGAAAACAAACTTATGGTTACTAAAAGGGAAATGGGGAGGGAGAAAATAGGAGTTTGGGATTAGCAGATATATACTACTATATATAAAACAAATAACAGGACCTACTTATAGCAATGGGAATTATATTCAAGATCTTGTAATAATCTATAAAGGAAAAGAATCTGAGAAAGAATAGACATATATATGTATAACAGAATCACTTTGATATACCCTTGAAACTAATGCAATATTTTAAACCAGTTATACTTCAATTAGAAAAAAAACTCACAGCATTTCTGAAAGCAAAGATGATGTTTCAAATAAGCTGTTTTCTTTAGGACAGGGGTCAGCAAACTACAACGTGTGAGCCACATCCGGCTACCATTTCTATTTATACAGTCTATGAGTTAAAAATGGATTTTACACTTTTCAGTAGTTGGAAAAAATTATAAGATAATATTGGTGATGGGTAAAAATTACATGAAATTCCAATTCCATGTTTACCTGTAAAGTTTGTTGGAACACAGTCATAGGGACACTTTTTTTTTTAAGATTTATTTTTGACTGTGTTGGGCCTTTGTGGCTGCATGCAGGTTTTTCTCTGGTTACGGTGAGCAGGGGCTACTCTGTAGTTGGGGTGGGCGTGCTTCTAATTGAGGTGGCTTCTCTTGTTGTGGACACCAGCTCTTAAGTTAGCATGAGGGCTTCAGTAGCTGTGGCTCAGAGGTTTAGTTGCTCTGTGACATGTGGGATCTTCCTGGATCAGGGATTGAACCCTGCATGGGACCTCTCGTCTCCTGCATTGGCGGGCAGATTCTTCACCATGGAGCCACCAGGGCAGCCCCCCATACGCACTCTTTCACAAACTGTCTGTGCCTGCTTTCACAGAACAAGGATAGAGTTCAGGGGTTGCAACCAGAAGCTCTATGGCCCCCAAAGCTGAAAATATGTACTATCTGGCCTTTTACAGAAAATATTTTCCAACTGTTCCTTTAGGTCTTCAGCATTATTTTTTCTTGTGTATGTGTCTCATTTTTTTCCCCTCCAAATGTTTCTCTAGAATTCTGTTACTTTCTGTCTTCAACACTTCTCCAAAGATTACATGGCAAATTAGCAAAGCCCACTTCAATACTGAATTGTACTTTCCTACTTGCCAAGTTTCTGAAGGTAAAAAGTATTTTAGGGAAAATAAAGAATAATAATTTTTACTTCAGTCTAAAATTAATTTTGGTCACAATATTAACACAAGGCTAATGAATTTCAGAAGGAAGGGAATTTTTTTTTAATAAGTGAAACAATATAGCTCTGAATACTTCTAGTTTTATCTTTTTTTAGATAAATAGATTTAATTTTATGGTAGGAACCAGAGGAATCTCTTCACATTTGAGGTCCATTGAAAGAAACAAACAAAGAAAACATTAACTCTTTCTGGGCCAGAATTGGTCAAGTAGGCTGAAGAGCCGGAGAAGGCAATGGCACCCCACTCCAGTACTCTTGCCTGGAGAATCCCATGGACAGAGGAGCCTGGTAGGCTGCAGTCCATGGGGTCGCGAAGAGTCAGATACGACTGAGCGACTTCCCTGTCACTTTTCACTTACATGCATTGGAGAAGGAAATGGCAACCCACTCCAGTGTTCTTGCCTGGAGAATCCCAGGGATGGGCGAGCCTGGTGAGCTGCCATCTATGGGGTCGCACAGAGCGGACACGACTGAAGCGACTTAGCAGCAGCAGCAGCAGCAGCAGGCTGAAGAGCTGCTAAAGCATCCCTGAAAAATTCTATTTCTCAACTCAGGGATGCAGCAAAGGGCTTAGTGCTTTTAGGTGAATTCCCTGACTATCTGGTGATTGCTTGTAAGGTGACAGGGTCCCCTTTAGCATCAAAAGAGAGGATGTGAGCAGGAATTCTGGTGGCCTCTTTCAAAGTGCACTGCCGTGTTGAGAGAGCTGTCTGGGGCAGTGGGATGGGACCATGTTGGTGGTTGGCTTATGGAGCCAGAGCTTGGAAGTGAGGTGCCTGCCTGAGAGTTAGATAGTTAAATAGATGGCTCTAAGTGCGTTCCCAGGAACTTCCCTGGTGGTCCAGTGGTTAAGACTCTGTGCTTCCACTGCAGGGGGCATGAGTTTGATCCCTAGTCAGGGAGCTAAGATTCCATAAGCTGCACAGTGGGGTTAAAAAAAAAAAAAGTTGTGTTCCCAAACCTGCAACACCAGCTTCTCCTGGGACTCCATACAACTGCAAGTCATCAGGCCCCTGCCCCTGAGGGTGAGGCCTCGCTCTCTGAGTTTTAGCAAGCCTCCAGGTGACAGTGATGTTTGTTTAAACTAAGAACAGCTGCATCCAATCCATGCCTCATGGTTCAGAGTGGAGGCAGCTCTAAAGAGCCCACATCTGCACTGTTGGTGAGAATGCAGATTGGTGCAGTCACTATGGAAGAGTACAGAGGTTCCTTAAAACTAGAATTCCCATATGGTCCAGCCATCTCACTCTTAGGTATATATCCAGAGAAAACTCTAATTCAAAAAGATACATCAACTCCATGGTTCACTGAGGCATTATTTACAATAGCCAAGACATGTGGTGGTGGTGGTTTGGTTGCTAGGTTGTGTCCAACTCTTGTGACCCCAGGTAGCCTACCAGGCTCCTCTGTTTATGAGATTCTCCAGGCAAGAATACTGGAGTGGGTTGTCATTTCCTTCTCCAGGGGATAGCAACCTAAATGTCATTGACAGATGAATGCATAAAGATGATGAGGTATATATATATATATATATACACACACACACAATACATATATACACAGTATATATATACACTCAATGATGAGGTGTATATATATACCCACACGCACAATGATGAGGTATATATTTTATATATATATACACACACACACAATAAATAGTATATATATATACTCAATGATGAGGTGTATATATATACACACACACACAATGATAAGGTATATATTATATATATATACACACACACACACTCAGTTATAAAGAAGAATGAAATAATGTCATTTGCAACAACATGGATAGACCTAGAGATCATACTGAGTGAAGTAAGCTAGACAAAGACAAATATCATATGATATTGCTTACATTTGGAAACTTAAGAAAGGATATAAACAAAGATTTTTACAAAACAGAAATAGATCTACAGACATAGAAAACAAACTTATGGCTATTGGTGAGGGAGAGATAAATTAGGAGTTTGGGGTTAACATAAAAACACTACCAACTATAAGATAAACAACGAGGAGCCTCTATTTTGTAACAGCCTATAAGGGAAAAGAGTCTGGAAAAGAATAGACATAAATGTGTATAACTGAATCACCCTGCTCGACACCTGAAGCTAACACTGCTGCTGCTGCTGCTGCTGCTAAGTTGCTTCAGGCGTGTCCGACTGTGCAACCCCATAGACGGCAGCCCACCAGGCTCCACTGTCCACAGGATTCTCCAGGCAAGAACACTAGAGTGGGTTGCCATTTCCCTCTCTGGAAACTAACACACAACACTGCAACTCAACTATACTTCAATTAAAAAAAGAGAGAGAGAGAGACCACATGCTTCCCAGGGCTGTTGTTTTCAGCCCCCTTCCAGGGCTGTTAAGTTAGAAGTTTCCTGTTGGTTGATCGTTTTTTCCTACTAATGATAATGGCAACAGTCTCGCTAGAGCTTAGTTAAGTCTCAAGGACTCTAGTACATTAAAATGATAGTGCCCTGTGCTTAGTTGCTCAGTCTGTCTGACTCTTTATGACCCCACGGACTGTAGCTCATCAGGCACTTCTGTCCATGGGGATTCTCCAGGCAAGAATACTGGAGTGGGTTGCCATGCCCTCCTCCAGGGAATCTTCCCAACCCAGGGACTGAACCCAGGTCTCCCACATTGCAGGTATTTACCATCTGAGCCACCAGGGAAGCCCAGATGATAATAGCTACCACTGATTGAGTGCTAAATGTGTTCCAAACAACTTTCTAAGCGTTTTATTCTAACATCTCACTTGATTCTGAGAACAAGCTAAAGAGGTAGGTGTTGCCATTACCTCCATAACATAGGTGAGAAAAATAGAGTACAGAGAAGTTATGCCCTTTGGTGGAAGGTCACAAAGGCTGAGACCCAGGTGTGAGCCAGGTGGTCAGGCTCCAGAGCTCTCAGCTGGACCACTATGCACTGTCATAGGTGTTCTGAGAGGCACTGATGAACTGATCCAATCCTCTACAGATTACTTAGAATGTGAAGTTTATTATATAAATTTTATTTTATTTAAGTATAGTTCATTCTATTTAAGTATAAAGTATAGCTGATTTATAGTGTTTCAGACGGACAGCAGAGCGATTCTGTCATACACACGTGAGTGCTTAGTGGCTCAGTCGTGTCCAACTCTTTGTGGCTCTATGGACTGTAACCCACCAGGTTCCTCTGTCCATGGGATTTCCCAGGCAAGAATCCTAGAGTGGATTGCCATTTCCTCCTCCAGGAGATCTTCCCGACCCAGGGATCGAACCTGCATATCCTGTATTGCAGGTGGCTTCTTTACTGCTAAGTCATCCGGGAAGCCCTGTGCAAACATACACACACATGTGTTTTTCAGATTCTTTTCCATTGTAGGTCATTATGTATTCTGAATATAGTTCCCTGTCCTAGTTGTCATTAAATAAGTTTTGCAGTGGAGGAGCCAGAGGCTCTGAGAGGTCAACTAACTTTCCTCGAATCACACAGTGCATTCAAGGCTTGCCAGGGTAGAGAAGCTGGCCATTCTTCGTGCTGGGCTGCCTGGGCTATCACACATGCGGTCTCTCTCCCGTCTATGTGCTGGCACGTAGGTCATCATCACCGAGTGCTGCCAGTTGCTAATCCAGAGACCATGGCCCAACCCTGTTTGGGGTCAGCCTGACCCATTCCTTTTGTCGTACAAAGAACACGTCCTATGTTTATCCCCAAACTGAGCACCACCCCAAAGAAGATTTTCCAGGAGCTTCCTTGAAGCTTGCTGTAAACCAGCAAAGGCGAGTCCTGATTCAAGCATGACTCATTTGAACAGTTTTCATTAGTAAATAAATTGGGTTGGGGAGGGGGGGCGAGGGGGAAAGACACCAATTAGAATACGTGGTTAAATAATCAGAAAGATGCAGAAAGTCCTTGTGCCTGGAAATCACCGAGTTCCATTAGCACTAATTAAGAAACACAGAATAGCCTTCCAGGCAGCATGAGGCTCCGGATTCAGGAACAGTGCGGTGGTGGAGAAAGTATGCTGCTTTCAAGTTTGAGAAATCTGGTCGCTTCAGGGTATCAGGCTCAAATCCTGACTACTTCTGTGAGCCTGGGTTTCGGGTGGGTATTGTGCCATGGTGGGAGGTGACGGAAGTGGAGTGGGAGGACGTGAATCAATCTTCAAAGTTCACTGGGGAATATCTTGGAGGCTATCTACTGAAACTGAGTAGGATTCTGTGGGCTTCTGGGCAAAAATGCTTTTCATGTCCTGAGTCTCTTGTTTGCAGGAAATAAGCTTCATCCAGCCTCGAAATCTTCCCTGAGTTCCAAAGGGCAGATTCAAACAGTTGCTAATCAGGGAAGGGAGGGGATGCAGAAACAAGGAAGGAGACTCTTGAGAGTCCCTTGGACCTGCAAGGAGATCCAGACAGTCAGTCCTAAAGGAAATCAACCCTGAATATTCACTGGAAGGACTGATGCTGAAGCTGAAGCTCCAATACTTTGGCCACCTGATGTGAAGAGCTGACTCATTGGAAAAGACCCTTATGCTGGGAAAGATTGAGGGCAGGAGAGGGGGTGACAGAGGATGAGATGGTTGGATGGCATCACCGACTCAATGGACGTTTCAGTAAACTTTAGGAGATAGTGAAGGACAGGGAAGCTTGGCATGCTGCAGTCCATAGGGCTGCAAATAGTTAGATATGACTTAGCTAGTGAGTGAACAATAACGACAATCAAGAAACGGGCTTCCCACGTGGTGCTAGTGGTAAAGAATCCACCTGCCAATGCAGGAGATGCAAGAGATATGGGTTCGATCCCTGGTTGGGGAGATTCTCTGGAGTAGGAAATGGCAACCCGATCCAAATTTCTTGCCTGGAAAATTACAAAGACAGAGGAGCCTGTCGGGCTGCAGTCCAGGGGAATCACAAAGATTTGGACATGACTGAGCACACACGTACACACACAGTCAAGAAACAATGGAGCAGACTTGGGGCAGGGTCCTGGTTTCTCCTCAAGAAATACACAGGGAATTCCCTGGTGGTCCAGTGGTTAGAAGTCTGCACTTCCACTGCTGAGGGTAGGGGTTCAATCCCTGGTCAGGGAACTAAGAGCCCACAAGCCATGCAGCATGGCCAAAACAGAAAAGTAATAAAAATAACAGTATCTTTGAGTTCATCTGCTGAACTTAGGCCCCACCCAGGCTGAGCACAAGATTCCTGGAACACCACCCTGTCACCTCACCACCAACCAATGAGAAGAAAGTCACACACCCTGTAGCCCTATAAACCAGAGATCCCCAAACTTTTTGGCATAAGGGCCCGATTTCATGGAAGACAGCTTTTCCAAGGACCAGGGGAATGTGAGTGATGGGGAGCAGCTGTAAATACAGATGCTTTGCTCCCTTGCCCCCCGCTCACCTCTTGCTGTGCGGCTCACCATAGACTACTACCGGTCCATGGGCCAGGGGCTTGGGACCCCTGCTATAAACCATGGGGGAGTTCAGGGGTTTTGAGCATGAGCCACCTATTGTCTCTGCTTGGCTCTGCAATGAACCTTACTCTGCTCCCAACTCCCAGCATTTTGGTTTGTTGGGCTCCCTGTGCATCTGGCTTATGAACTTGAGTTCAGTAATGTTACCACAACGAGCAACTTCTCTGATTCTAACTCCCGTGAACTCACTCTGCTCTCATTACACTGATCATCTTTCTCTTTTTCTGCAATGCTGGTTCCAAACCCAGGTGCTCTGCTAGCTCTTCCTTCCACCTGGATAACCTTTCCTCTGATCTGTGCTTCCTCATAACATTCAGGTTTTGGCTCAAGACTTACCTCTAGAGAAGTATGTCTTTTACATATCTAATTTTATTTCTTTATTTTTGGCTGTGCTGGTTCTTCATTGCTGTGCTCAGGCTTTCTCTAGTTGCAGCGAGCAGGGGGCTACTCTTTGATGCGATGCCCAGGCTTCTCACGTGGTGGCTTCTCCTATTGGGGAGCATGGGCTCTAGAGCACAGGCTCAGTAATTGTAACACATGGGCTTAGCTGCCCTGTGGCATGTGGAACCTTCCCGGACCAGGGATCAAAGCCCTGTCGCCTGCATTGGCAGGCAGATTCTTAACCACTGAACTACTAGAGAAGTCCAAGAAGCATTTCTTAATCACTTTAATATTGCTCTTCCTCACGGCCTCCACTCCAGGCCAACCCACATCCACAGATACATTCTCTTCACTCTCTGAAATCACCCCAATTACTCATTGGTTCATTTAGCCTCTGTCTCCCTGCTCCAGACATCAGCATCCTGAGAGCAGGGCTCCACCATGATGCTCACCCGACACCCTCAGCCACCTGCAAAGCACCTGGTACCCAGGAAGTGAACCATACATATGAACCTGGAGCCTCCCTGGGGGGAAAACTCCAGATTCTTCACTTTTCCTCACTCCCGCCTGCTATCAGGGGCCTGTTCTGAAATCTGATCCTGGGTTGGTACTAAGCATTGTGCATTGTCCCCCAGGGGAAGGGAGGTAAGAAGAGCCTGGGTTACTGGCTGAGCAGCTAGCTGCCTTGCTCCAGGCTTGCCTGAAACTGCCAGTCTGAGCTCACCTTCTCAGCCCAGAAGGCATTTTTTGTTTCTGATGGTGATTATTTGAATGAGGCACTTTTAGCTGCACAGACCCGACAACGGCTTCTCGACAGGGGGCCCATTAAGGCTGGCCTAAATGGGAGTCACCTGGAGGAAGTGAAGCCCCAGGGACCACTCAGAAAGCTTTAGCAGAGCTGTGGCCTCCTCCTTCACCAAGGTTTCCCCAGGCAATTAGATGGGCAGCGACAAGATTGCTCCCTTAGCATCTCCAGCCTCTTGGGCTCAGAGCTGTCTGCAAATCAGCCATCTGCCGAGCAGGATCCCTTCTGCCCTCCATTCTTCCCTATCCTTGTCCTCCTCTTCCCCTACCTCCCCTCCTTCCCTTCCTTCTTTTCTTCCCTCCCTTCCTTTTAAGTCTAAGAAAGTTACAAAAGGTCTATGAATTCCCCAGCTCTCCACTTCTTATTCCTGGCTATTGGCTCTACTCCATCCCTTTCTCCCGTATCTCTCCTGCCTCTAAAATCGGAAATATTGAAGTGACCTACTTTCATTTTGTAGGTGGAGACCATGGAGCTGTGGGCCAGATGAATGGGAGAACTGGGCAGAGGCTTCCAGCTGGCAAGAACCACGGGGTCCCACAGGTCATCTGACCGGGCTGCTGGCAGCTGTCAGATTTTCAAAGCTGGGCACCTTGGGCAGGGTTCATGCACCTGTAGTTCTTGATGTGGAGCAGGGGCAGCTCTTTTGAACAGAAGCAGGGATTTCTATAGCCAGACTGCTATATTGGACCAAACGTTTACTGAGTGTTGCCATCAGAGAGCTAAGTTAGGTGATACAGTTACGAGTAATTGTGAGCACTTTATAAGGCAAGAACTTTGTGCATACCATCCAGTTTGGATCCTCCCCAAAGCTCTGTGAGATGGGAATGGTTTGCACCCATTTTTCATATGAGGAAACTGAGGTGTAGAGAGGTTAAGTTGTACTGTTTCTCAAGTTACCAGAACTCTGCAAGATGAGAATTAGAATATTCATTTTATGCATGAAAATCCTGACTCTTGAGGGAAAGGTCACAGGGCCAGTAAGTCAGAAATCAAGCACTCCTCAGCGGTCCCCTAGGCATGCTCTGCTGAAATGCAGTGCTCAGATAAATTGTTATCATTTGCCAAATGCTAAGGCTCAGGTGTTAGGAGAATTATTTACTCATTTTATGAGTACTTCCTGCACACCAGTCAGGTATTAGACTCAGTGGTGGTGAGATAGATTGCAAACCTGGCCTCTCATGCCTCCTTTCTCTTTTTCACTTTTTGCTTTCTTTTTGAAATTTATTTTAATTGGAGGATAATTGCTTTACAATACTGTGTGGGTTTCTGTCATACATCAACATGAATCAGTCAGAGGTATACATATGTCCCCTCCCTCTTGAACCTTCCTCCCACCTCCCACCCCATCCTACCCCTCAAGGTTGTGGCAGAGCACCATGGTTTGAGCAGATTCCCACTGGCTACCTAATTTACCTATGGTAATATATACGTTTCAATGCAGCTCTCTCAGTTCGCCCCTCCCTCTCCTTCCCCTACTGGCTCCACAAGTCTGTTCTCTATGTCTATGCCTCCACTGAAGCCCTGAAAACAGGTTTATCAGTACCATCTTTCTAGATTCCATATATATATGTGTTAATACATGATGTTTGTTTTTCTCTTTCTGACTGACTTCATTCTGTATCAGTTCAGTCGCTCAGTCGTGTCTGACTCTTTGCGACCCCATGAACTGCAGCACGCCAGGCCTCCTTGTCCATCACCAATTTCCGGAGTTCACTCAAACTCATGTCCATCGAGTCGGTGATGCCATCCGGCCATCTCATCCTCTGTCGTCCCCTTCTTTTCCTGCCCCCAATCCCTTCCAGCATCAGTCTTTTCCAATGAGTCAGCTCTTGGCATCAGGTGGCCAAAGTATTGGAGTTTCAGGTTCAACATCAGTCCTTCCAATGAACACCCAGGACTGGTTTCCTTTAGGATGGACTAGTTGGATCTCCTTGCTGTCCAAAGGACTCTCAAGAGTCTTCTCCAACACCACAGTTCAAAAGCTCAATTCTTTGGCCCTCAGCTTTCTTCACAGTCCAACTCTCACACTCGTACATGACCACTGGAAAAACCATAGCCTTGACTAGACGGACCTTTGTTGGCAAAGTAATGTCTCTGCTTTTGAATATGCTATCTAGGTTGGTCATAACTTTCCTTCCAAGGAGTAAGTGTCTTTTAATTTCATGGCTGCAATCACCATCTGCAGTGATTTTGGAGCCCAGAAAAATAAAGTCAGCCACTGTTTCCACTGTTTCCCCATCTGTCTGCCATGAAGTGATGGGACCGGATGCCATGATCTTGGTTTTCTGAATATTGAGCTTTAAGCCAACTTTTTCACTCTCCTCTTTCACTTTCATGAAGAGGCTCTTTAGTTCTTCTTCACTTTCTGCCATAATAGGCTCTAGGTTCATCCACCTCATTAGAATGGACTCAAATGCATTCCTTTTTGGGCCGAGTAATATTCTACTGTATATATGAATCACAAATTCTTTATCCATCCATGTGTCCATGAACATCTAGGTTACTTCCTTTCTCTTTAGCCGCACCCCTTTGCAACATGACAGAGTGCCAGTTTAGGCCTCCAGAGGCCTCGCAGTTGCTGTTCTCTTATTTATTTTTGGCCGTGCTGGGTCTTCACTGCTGCGTGGGCTAGTCTCCAGTCGTGGTGTACAGAAGCTCACTGCAGTGGCCTCTCGTTGCCGAGCACGGGCTCTAGGGTGCACGAGCTTCAGCAGTTTGGGCGTGAGGGCTCAGTAGCTGTGGCTCCAGGGTGCTAGAGCACAGGCTCAGTAGTGGTGGCTCCAGGGTGCTAGAGCACAGGCTCAGTAGTGGTGGCTCCAGGGTGCTAGAGCACAGGCTCAGTAGTGGTGGTACATGAGCTTAGTTGCTCCGTGGCCCGTGGGATCTTCCCAAATCAGGGATCTGACCCCGTGTGTCCTGCATTTGTAGGCGAATTCTTTACCACTGAGCCACCAGGGAAGCCCTTCTGCCCTCTCCTGGAGTGAGTTCTATGGGAACAGCTCTGGCTCAGCAGCCAAGGTGTGAGAGACACACGGCCTAGTCACACATGTCACCTTAGCTGGCAGCCAGCCAACCCCTAGACACAGAGCCGTGTGGCCGACCAGCAGCTGACCACAGGTGCATAAGTGAGCACAGCCCAGACCAGAAGAACCGCCCGACAGAGGAGCCTGGCGGGCTATGGTCCAAAGGGTCAGAAAGAGTCGGACACAACTGAAGAGACTTAGCATGCACGCAGGGGCTAACTAATACAGCCCAAACTGCCAACCCACACAATCATGAGCTTACTCAGTGGTTCTCAAAGTGTATCCTGAAGCCCAGCATTATCAGCGTCACCTGGGAAACCTGTTAGAAATGCACAATTTAAGGCTCACCTCAGGAACTACTGACTCACAAGCCCTAGGGGTGGGCCCAAGTGACATTTTTAAACAAGCTGTCTGGGTGATTGTGATGCATGCTAATGTTTAAGAACCACTAAGTATATGGTGTTATATTAAGCCATTAAGTCTTGGAGTAGTTAGTTACCCAGCAGAGGCTAACTAGGGCTTCCATGTGGCTCAGTGGTAAAGAACCCACCTGCCAATGCTAGAGACATCAGAGATGCAGGTTCAACCCTTGGGTCAGGAAGATTCCCTGGAGGAGGGCATGGCAACCCACTCCATGTATTCTTGCCCGGAGAATTCTCTGGACAGAGGAGCCTGGCAGGCTACGGTCCATAGGGTCGGAAAGAGTCAGACATGACTGAAGACACTTAGCATGTATACAGAGGCTAACTAACACAGCTGTGGAAGAGAAATTTACCAGTGCCCCTGAGATGCTGAAAGTTCATTAAGAGAGACAACATATTCTTAAACACAGTCTATAATGTATGAGGCCAAATATTAAAATTATAAACCACTATCAGATTGCATAATAATAATAATGATAAGTAATATCTAAATAAGTGGTTACAGTGTGTCGGCATTCATTATTTCACTTAGTCCTCATAGGAACTTCTTTGAGGTGGGTACTCTTTTTATGTCCATTTCATGATGAAGAAACTGAGGTCTATAGAAGATAAGAGCTTTACCTGAGGTCACTTAACCAGTCAGAGGCAAAGCCAGGATTCTGCCCCAGAGGTCTCCCAGACTCTGAAGCACACACTCTAGTGTGATCTAAACCCTAAGTGTGGTACACAGAGCGTGCTGTGGAGGACTTCCCTGGTGGTACAGTGGACGGGAATCCACCTGCCAATGCAAGGGACACAGATTCAATCCCTGCTCTGGAAAGATTCCACATGCCACTGAGCAGCTAAGCCCCTGCATTACAACTACTAAGCCCATGTTCTAGAGCCCACGGGCCATAACTACTGAGCCCACGTGCTGCCACTACTAAAGTCCACGTGCCTGAAGCCTGTTATTTGCAAAACGAGAAGCCTGTGCACCACAGCGAAGGGTGGCCCCTGCTTGCCGCAACTAAAGAGGGCCCACACCCAGCAGCAACGATCCAGAGCAACCAAGAGTAAATACATAAATCATTTTTTTTTAAGTGTTGCCATGGACATCCAGAGGGAGAGACTTGCCATTCCACCAGGGCGTCAGGAGATGCTTTTAAGGCAGAGGAAGTCCCTGGCTTGACACAGGACTGGGACACATGGCAGCAGAAAGGAAAAAGAATCTCAGATGGAAGAGACAACTTGAGCAAAGATGAAGGAACCAGTGAACCTCAGGAAGATCAAGTAGCTTCACTGACAAAAAGAGAGAGTTCCAGGGAAGGACTGCAGTGCAATTTTAAATTCAGAGCCTTACAAAGATTCAGCATTAATAATCTTGTTGGACACGAGGTGTGGAAAGGTTATTTGAAATATTAAATTATTCAACCCGGCATTAACAGACTGTCTCCTGAATTTGGGGTAGTGTGGTCTCTGAATTGATTTCCCTCCACCATTTTGACTGGAAATAGTTTGAAGATGTCAGACTTGAAAGGGTAGGGGAAATATTTAGTTGTTGTTTTAGTTGAATCTCTGGCCTGAATATTTTTATTTAGATTTTTTTTTCTTGAAACATATGCAGCAGTAAGACCATCCTCTTTCTGCTTTCCTCTCTTTATATATCAGCAACCAAAAGGGCCAAGAGCATTGAAGAGTGGTGAATGTGAGAAGGATTCTGTCAGGTTTACTATAAGATGCGGCCCCTGCTCCCAAGGAACTTAGCAATCGCATTGAACACTAAACTATCTGGCACACATTCTTTTTGTTTATTTATTTATCTGTGGCTGTGCTGGGTCTTGGTTGTGGCACACGGTCTCTTGGTTGCTGCCTGCAGGCTTTTTCTAGTTGCGGTGAGTGGGGGCTATTCTCCCGTTGTGGTGTGTGGGCTTTTCAATGTGATGGCCTCCTCTTGTTTTGGAGCATGGGCTCTTGGGCACAAGGGCTTCAGCAGTTTTGGCACATGGGTTTAGTTGCTCTTTGGTATGTGGGATCTTAATTCCAGGACCAGGGGTCGAACCCATTAGCAGCCAGATTCTTAACCACTGGATCACCAGGGAAGTCCCATAGCACGAATTCTAAGGACCATGAACAATGAGAGAAGAGAAAGGCCAGGATAGGCTGAATAAACCAGGAAGACTTTCAGGGAGAAGTTAGTACCAGTGGAGGAGAAAAACATTTCAGCTTCACATTGACATTCAATATGTTAGCGCCATTCTTAGCGTCAACTAGAATATACTTTTATCCAAACAAGAAAAACAAACAGATGACCTTTTACCTAAAACATTCTTGGAATCTTTTCAGTCTGAAATAGCAAGTTTGTTTCACTCATTGGGTCAGTTCTGCTTGGAGCTCTATCTTGAAAAGGATTTTGAGTCTCTGATAATCTTAGAGGAGATGAGTGCTGGAATCAATTAGTGATGTCTGCCACAGGTATCAGAGAAGGCAATGGCACCCCACTCCAGTACTCTTGCCTGGAAAATCCCATGGACAGAGGAGGCTGGTGGGCTACAGTCCATGGGGTCGCTAAGAGTCGGACACGACTGAGCGACTTCACTTTCACTTTTCACTTTGATGCACTGGAGAAGGAAATGGCAACCCACTCCAGATTCTTGCCTGGAGAATCCCAGGGACAGGGGAGCCTGGTGGAGTCGCACAGAGTCGGACACGACTGAAGCAACTTAGTAGCAGTAGCAGCAGCCACAGGTATGGGAAGAGCAAGGAAGAATACGATACATGTGTGATTTCTGTCTTTTGTTCTTTTCTCTACAAATTGAAATGATATTTTTGTTTTTATATACTGGACTAGCTAAAATATTTAACTGGACTTCACACCTTGCGTTTGATTTTTAGGACAGAGACACATAAGAAAAATTAAACAAATATTTGAAAAAAGAGTCTTCCAGAATATTTCTACTCAAATAGTTAAATTTTAAGCAGATAATCTGTACTTTATTAACAGGATGACAAATTGATTCCTTTATATTCTGAAAGATGACTCTGAGGCACAAAAAAATCGCTAGATAATGTAATGATAAACTATACATCTGTGTGAACATCAAGCTGTGTTCTGTTGAAAATATATATTCTAGACTTCTCTGGTGGTCTAGAGGTTAAGAATCCTCCTGCCAATGCAGGGGACATGGGTTCGATCCCTGGTCCGGGAAGATACCATATACCAAGGGGCAACTGAGCCTGTGAGCATCAATTACTGAAGCCTGGGTGCCCTAGAGACCATGCTTTGCAAAAAGAGAAGCCACTGCAATGAGAAGCCCGTGCTTTGCAATGAAGAGTCGTCCCCATTCTGTGAAACTAGAGAAAGTCCACTGGCAGCAACAAAAACCTAGGGTAGCCAAAAAATAAATTATAACTTTTTTTTAAGTGAACAAAGTTAAAAAAAAATCAAGAAAAAGAAAATATATGCTCTTGGTTGAGAGTCTACTTGTATTAAGAAGAGAAAGTGAAAGTATTAGTTGCCCAGTTGTGTCCAACTCTTTGCATCCCATGGACTGTAGTTTGCCACGTTCTTCTGTCCATGGAATTCTCCAGGCAAGAATACTGGAGTGGGTAGCCATTCCTTTCTTCAAGGGATCTTCCCAACCCAGGAGTTGAACCCAGGTCTACCCACACGCAGGCAGATTCTTTACTGTCTGAGCCATAAAGGAGGGAATACTCATTTAAGGATACAGTTACTTACTAGAGTGGTATTAGATGATTCTAAAGTGACTGACTCTAATTTACTTAGGATAGCAGCTCTAGGTGCTGGAGGATAAAAATCAGGAAGAGAAGTGGGTCACATGGAGGAAAAATTTTCTTGACTAGATAACAATGATAACAAGAGGAATGGGGTGGAGGGACAGATCATTTGCAGCAGAGTCATTTGCAACATAGAGAATGGGCCTCCCCAGCATTGTGCTGTACATGCTCTCTTTCATCTAAGCCAAGTTCATGTTCAAATGCCAATTTCAGTTCAGCTCAGCAAATATTTATTTAGCACTTACCAAGTGCATTAAAATTCTCCAAAGAAGCAGAAACCGACTCACTTGATTATGGAGGCTAAGAAGAGGAGACCCAAGAAAGCCAGTGATGCAACTCCAGTCCAAGTCTGAAGACCGGGGAACCAGGAGTGCCTCTGGTGTAAGTCCTGATCCAAGGACAGGAGGTCAATATCTCGGCTCAAGGATTCAGGTGGAGAGAGGGCAAATTCTCCCTTCCTTCACCTTTTTGATCTATTCACACTCTCAATGGATTGAATGAGATTCACCCACACAGGGGAGGGCAGCCCATTTTACTCAGTCTACAGACTCAAATGCTCATCTCATGCAGAAACGCTCTCCCAGACACACTCAGAAATAATGTCTAGCCAAATATCTGGGCCCATGGCCCAGTCAAGTTGACACATAATATTAACCATTACAAGAAGCATCTGGCATCATGTTTAATGCTGAAAATACAGAGATAAATAAGAAAAGGTTCCTCATCCCAGAAACCTTTCAGCTCTAACAAGAGATTCAGAAGAGATGCTTTTATTCAGTCTCAAATATAGATGCATAATTAGATTCTCCAGAGGTTTTAAAATTAAAATCTGGCGAGGACATACCGTAGAGAAAGCTGTACACATGAGCTCAACATTCCTGTTCTGGAATGTTCATGGAGCATGGTTCAAGAAAGACCCAAAGTGGAAACAGCCTAAATGTGCCTCATCAGTAGACTGGATACATATATCGTATACTCACGTAATACTGTATTATTATATGGATATAATACACAAAGTTATTACATGAATATATATTGATGGCTTTCTCAGGTGGCGCTAGTGGTAAAACACCCGCTGCCAGTGCAGGAGACACAAGAGACTCAGGTTTGATCCCTGGGTTGGGAAGATCCCCTGAAGGAGGGCATGGCAACACACTCCAGTATTCTTACTTGCAAATCCCACAGACAGAGGAACCAGGTGGGCTACAGTCCATGGGGTTGCAAAGAATTGGACATGACTGAAGTGACTTAGCATGCACATAGCATATTCATAGAATGCCATACAGCTGTGAAAATAAGTAAAGCAGTGAAAATAAATAAAGTCTTTCTCACGCAACTATGAGGAAGAATCTAGAGAACATAAAGCTGAGCAAAAGAAGCAAGATAAAAGAACTTCCCTGGTGATCCAGTGGTTAAGAATCTGCCTTATAATGCAGGGGACACAGGTTCGATCCGTGGTCAGGAAACTAAGATCCCACATGTTGAGGGAGCAACGAAGCCCTTGCCATAACTAGAGAATTCATGCACACAGCAAAGATCCTGTGTGCTGCAATTAAGGCCCAACAGAACCAAATACAGAAATATTTTAAAAAGAAGCAAGATATAAAAGAAAACATACAGGATGATTTCAGTAATGTAAAGCTCAACAATAGGCAACATGGAACTCTACTGTTGAGGGATGTGTCTGTAGATTATAACGCTACAAAGGAAGGCAGGGAAAAACCTCAAAATCCTGGGAAGTGGGGACAGTTGGTTCCCCAAGAGGCCTCATACACGGAGGGCAAGGAAAGACTGAAGATCGAGGCAGACCTTTCCAGATTAGCAGGTGGTAGGTTTAATGAGAAGGGAACTCACACACGAGTGAGTTATCTTGCGTGCCACAAGACGGGTAGATCTCCACACGTGCTCCCCAGGATCTAATAGTTTTTATAGAGGTCATGGTGGTATTCAGTCACATTTCCCATCCAGATGGTCTCAAGGCTTACTCTCTCAATTGACGCCTTACTCTCTCAAGGCTATGTCCTTGGAACAGCTCCTAGTGTGGGAATGGGGGAGGGACATACATCGCAAGGACAGGGGACAGGATGGAGAGCCTCTGATTGCCCAGGTCCTGCTCAGGGGTCAACTGGCAGTCATATTCTCTGATGACCTCCTCTGGCACGAAGGTAGGGATCATGATGGGGAAATGAACTTGGGGGTTCCTGGGGTTGTTGGAATCTTCTATTCTTGACCTTGTTGGTGGTGACATGGATATTTGCTTACTATTTATGTTACACAGTGTGTTCGTGGCTTTTGCTCTTTTAAGAATATATTCCATAAAAAGAAAGGTAGAAAAAAATAAGAAAAGGAATTTTCAATAACCAATAAGGACCTAGCACAGGGAACTATACTCTATATTTTGGGATAATTTATAAGGGAAATGAATCTGAACAACAAAAAATAGATATATATGTACATATAAGTGAATCACTCAGACAGTAAAGAATCCATCTGTAATGCAGGAGACCTGGGTTCGATCCCTGGGAAGGGAAGATCCCTTGGAGGAGGGCATGGCTCCAGTATTCCAAAGTCTCCACTCCAGCATTCTTGCCTGGGGAATCCCCATGGACAGAGGAGCCTGGCGGGCTACAGTCCATGGGGTCACAAAGAGTTGGATACGACTGAGCGACTAAGCACAACACAGCACAGAATAAGTGAATCGCTTTGCTGCACACTCGGAACTAACACAGCACTGTAAATCAACAGTATTTCAATTAAAGAAAAAAAGAAAATTTGATCACATTAAATGAAACAAAGTAGTAATAGGGGAAAGATCAGAGGAGGAAAATGCGGCAATATGCCAAGACATCTCCCCCTAGTTTTATTGAAAGATAATTGACATACATTGCTGTATAAGTTTAAGGTATACAGTGTGATGGTTTGTTTTACATGTGAAAACATGCTCAAAAATTTGCATCTATTTGTTTATAATCAGTGATTTTGCTGTCACACTTTCTTCCTTAAGATTTAACACACACACACACACACACCCCACATAGAAATATGGGCTCCATACTGTGTCTAGGTGTATAGTAATCTCAAATTGTTAAATTATGCAGAGAAAACTAGACACCACCTGGGCTGTGGGGAAGACAGCTCAATGAATTCCAAGGCATGGTGTCTAAAAATCTCTCAGAGATTTGTCCTGTAAGTTTAAACTTCCAAAGTGATGATAGATTCAGACCTATAAGGGAAAAACTTATTTATTTTGCCCTTGGAGGGGCTTTCCTCGTTGTTCAGATGGTAAAGAATCTGCTTGCTATGTGGGAGATCTGGGTTTGATCCCTGGCTTGGGAAGATCCCCTGGAGTAGGAAATGACAACCCCCTCCAATATTACTGCCTAGAATATCTCATGGACAGAGGAGTCTGGTGGGCTGTAGTCCACAAGGTAGCAAGAGTCGAAAACATGACTTAGTTGAAAACATGACAAGAGTCAGACATGACTTAGTGGCTAAACTACTACTACTCTAGAACAAGTCTGTTTAACATAAATAAATACAATAAATACAAGGTGAGCCACAAATGTGATTTTAAGCTTTCTGGCACATGCATGCTCAGTCGTTGTGTCTTACTCTTTGCAACCCCCCGGACTGTAGCCCGCCAGGCTCCTCTGTCCATGGGATTCTCCAGGCAAGAATACTGGAGTGGGTTGCCATGCCCTCCTCCAGGGGATCTTCCCAACTTGGGATCAAACCCGTCTCCTGCCTCGGCAGGCACATTCTTTACCACTGAGCTACCCAACTATACAGAAGCTTTCTAGTAGCTCCACTAAAAAACTAAGAAGAAATGAGCAAGATTACTTTTAATAACATATTTTATCTGACCCAATATCTAAAGTATTATCATTCTGACATGTAATCAATAGGAAAAATGAACATACCTTACACTTTGAAAGGAAAAAAAAACTAAGTCTTGGTAAATCTGTATTTTACACTCACAGCATATCTCAGTTTGTACTAGTGGCTTTTCAAGTTCTCAGCAGCCCATGTGGCTTGTGGCTGCTGTACTGGACAGTACATTTCCAGAACAAAAGATCGTGAGGGTCTGTTTTTCACATTGCTGTATCTTTAGTGCCTAATGCCATGCATAGCACGTGCTGCTGCTGCTGCTAAGTCGCTTCAGTCGTGTCTGACTCTGTGCGACCCCATAGACAGCAGCCCACCAGGCTCCCCCGTCCCTGGGATTCTCCAGGCAAGAACACCGGAGTGGGTTGCCATTTCCTTCTCCAGTGCATGAAAGTGAAAAGTGAAAGTGAAGTTGCTTAGTCGTGTCCGACTCTTAGAGACCCCATGGACTGCAGCCCACCAGGCTCCTCCATCCATGGGACTTTCCAGGCAAGAGAACTGGAGTCGGGTGCCATTGCCTTCTCCGCATAGCACATAGTAGACCCTTAATAGATTTTTAAAATAAATGATGAAGTGCATATCCAATTCTATCCAGAAGGGAGAGGAAGGGCATTCTCATCTGGTGGAGGGCACTTTTTAAAAAAATTATTTCTCTGACTGCATCATTTGGCAGGCTCAGTAGTTGCGGCATGTAGGCTTAGTTGCTCTGCGGCATGGAGAACTGCGACAGTTTTCCAACCAGGGATCCAACCCACATCCCTCACACTGCAAGGTGGATTATTTAACTACTGGACCACTAGGGAAGTCCTGAGGAGGGCACTTTAAAAGCAGCAGTGAGGGCAAGCCAAAGCAAGTCAGAGTCATAATTGCATCTGGTGAGGGTTTAAATTTTGCACAAGATGAAATTCATAAAACTGCCACAAAGGAGGCCACCTGGCTGTTAGGTGGTTGAAATGTGTGGGTGCAGAGCACACACACATGCTCAACACACACACACACACACACACACATACACACACAATGATTTCCTGCTATCCCTCACAATTGCTAATAAGGTGCTGAGTTGTTTTCTTTTATGCATCCTCCCGTGTCACAACCCCCCTGAAATGTGGTTTTATTATCCAAATCATTGCTATGTTTGTTGCCACACTTTTTAATGCCTCCAATATTGTGTTAAGAACTACAGATCTCTTCCAGCTGTCTGGCATAAAAAATACTGGCTTGCTGTACCTGCCTTAGAGATTAAATTTTTTTAATTGGCTAACACTATGATCTCCTGTGTATGTGTAGGCAGTTAAGGGTGTTATTAAAATGAGATGGTGTTTTGCTCTTTAGATATGACATGCTGATGCAAGCAAATTGACCCCCAAAAGACACAACCAGGACCTTCTCTCAGCAGCTTTTCCAGCATCTTCTCCCAATGTCTTGATGTACTTTTCAAATTAGGCTCCTAAGTCCTTTTTGATCTTGCCTCTTTTTTTTTTTCCCCCTCCAGGAATAGCACCACCACGGGGCTTCCCTGGTGGCTCAACGGTAAAGAATCTGACAATCCACCTGCCAATACAGGGTGCATGGGTTTGATCCCTGGATCAGGAAGATCTCCTGGAGAAAGAAATGGCAACCCACTCCAGTGTTCTTGGCTGGGAAATCCCATGGACAGAGGAGCCAGGTGGGCTCCAGCCCTTGGGGTCACAAAGAGTCAGATACAACTTACTGACTTAACAAAAACAAGGAGCACCATAGTTTTGGGCAAGCCAGTTGCAGAAAATGACACTGGATTTATTTCATGGACTTTTTTTTTTCTGTCTTCCCTGGCATCAATATAGAAAAGCACATACACATAGATTAGTTTTATTTTTTTCAGTTCAAGAAAAAGATTCTCCCTTGTTGACAAATAGCAAGGAAGAGACCTAATTGCACTAACTGAAATACTTTTGCTTCAGGGGATCATCTATATTACGTTGGATTTCCCCTTTTCAACAAATCTGCCATTTGGCCTCTATTCCTATGAGCACATCTGCTTGGTAGATGTTACACTAACCTGTTGTCTCCCTGGAGGCCAAGCAGACACATTTTGCTGAAGCTGCTTCTAATGCCAACCTTTTTGCTCTCTGTTAAGTGTGACAGTCCAGGCTTTCATTCTCTGGCTAACATGGTACAGAAAATTCACCCCCAGCTGAACCGCAGAACTCTCCAGTGAGGACAGATCAGTGGTTTTGAGATTTTCTGAGTTAATTTAAGGTAAGTGCGTCTCTGAGGTTTAGCACAACCACCTTTGTTCATTATGGTGGGGGGAGGCGGGCTGGAGGCTACTGCCCTAGCACCAGATACGCACATAGACACATGTTCACAAGTTTAGCTGTATTAGCACTGGGGCAAAAATAGTCAAGGACTTTCCTCATGGTTCAGTGACTAAGAATCTGCCTTGCAATGCAGGGGACACAGGTTCGACCCCTGGTTAGGGATTTTTGACCCCATGAGGTGCGGAGCAATTAACTCTGCAAGCTGCAGCTACTGACCCTGCTCACTCCAGAGCCTGTGAGCCATGACTAGAGTCCATTCAGCACAATGAAAAATCCTGCGTGATGCAATGAAGATTGCAGGTGCTGCAGCTGAGATCCAATGCAGCCAAATAAATATCTGAAAAAAAAAAAAGACACACATGACAGTCCCTCACTATCGGTAACAGGCACTTTCCAGCTGACCCACAAGAGCAGCCAGACTCTGGTCCCCAAATGTGAGTGATCAGCAGAACTGTTTGGGGGGCTTTTAAAGAACACAGATTCTGGGGCTAGTGAACATGAGATCTAGTTGGGCAGAGACCTCTCCCCTTCTTCTGGCAACAGGACACATTTCTTGGGTGAAACTCATTTACATGGCTTTGTGCTAAGTCAATTCAGTCATGTCCACTCTTTGTGACTTTGTGGACTGTAGCCCACCAGGTTCCTCTGTCCATGGGATTCTCCAGGCAAGAATACTGGAGTGGGTGCCATTTCCTCCCCCAGGGGATCTCAACCCAGGGATTGAACTTGGGTCTCTTATGTCTCCTGCATTGGCAGGCAGGTTCTTTACCACCAGTGCCACCTAGGTGGAGTCAACACTGACATCTCTGCCACAGGAATGGACACATGGCTCAAGCTTCACTCTCAGAGTGCTGTAACTTTCTGACTATTGATTGGTTAAAAGATGGGCATGTGACCCAAGCTAGACCAATCAGATAGCTCTCAGAGAGCTTTGCTGAAACCACCTGAAAAGAAATACACTCCTATCTTTATGGATCAATAGCATAAAGGCAAGGTGAGACAGGGCTGCTGGTGGCTATCATTTCATCACATGAGGAGCCCGGGAATGAAGCCAAATGAGCAGATAGGAGAGCCAGAAGACAGAGGAAAGAAAGAGCTTCTTTAAAAAAAATTATTTATTTTTGGCAGCACTGGAATTTTTTTCCTACATGTGGACTTTCTCTGAGTTGTGGCTAGCAGGGGATCCTCACTGCTGTGGCTTCTCTTGTTGTGGAGCAGGGGCTCAGTAGCCGTGGCCTGTGGGCCCTAGAGCACAGGCCCAGGAGTTGTGGCACATGGGCTTATTTGCTTGATGGCATGTGGGATTTTAGTTCCCAGATGTGGAATCAAACGAGGAAACACCTGCATTGGCTGGTGGATTCCTATCCATTGCACCACCAGGGAAGTCTCAGGAAAGAGAGATTCCTGAAGGCAGCATTTGAGTCCTTGGATCTAGCCACACCTAAACCTAACCTTGGAGTTTTTAACTTTCTGAATAAATCTTCCCAATTCTTTTTTTTTTTTTCCTTTAGCTTAAGTTAGTTTCATTTGAGTTTATGTTATTTTCAAAGTCATACTGTTGAACACACATGTATTCTCATGACCACTCTGTTTGAAAGCCACTGAATCAGTGATGATGATTTCTAAACTTTAGAATGAATATGATTCAGGCTCAGACAGAAGGCTTTACAAAATGCCCATTTCTGGATATTTCCTAGAGATTCTGATTCAGAAGGATGGAGCCCAGAAATCTGCATTTGCTGAGCACTCTCGGTGATTCTCACATGCAACCATACTTTAGGAAATCACAGAACTAGAATATCTTTATAGGCTACAGCTTCAGAATGTAGGAAGGTGACTACTTGATTGGGCGCTTACTATGACCATATCTCTGGATCAGGTCCTGAACTTAACCTCATTTAACCCCCAGAACAATCTAGTGAGGTCCCTTCAAATAGAAATCTCTCTCTCCCCTTAGGTTCATGAAATGATTTTGAAGTAGAACAGCAGTTCTACTCTTTAAATAAGGACAGGTAGGTGCAAGAAATAAATGAACCCACTAAATTTTTATTGAATTTCCAGATGCAGACAATTCCAAGGATACGCGTAATTAGGAGAACTTAATTGATTTCTTCCATGGAACTACTGGTCTTATACACATGAGCAAGAAAAGATAATGAATCTTTCAATAGACAGAATCATTAGCCGGTTTAGAGCCTAAGTAGCAAATGCGGGAGCTGAAGCCATGAGAAACTATCATATCAGCCATGTTTTGAATCATCCTATTTTGTGAAAACTTGGAACCGAAGAAGCTGGCCCTAGATAACGTTTTTTTTGTGCTTTTGGCATCTGGTTTTGAGTTTAAACTTGTAAGAATGATCGCCTGAGACTGTGTTCTACAGAAGACCCTGAGACAAGAATTCATATGTAATTGATTTATGAAGGAAGTACTTCCCATAAAGGAAGGACTAGAAGCCAAGCAAAAGTGTGATTGTAGACGAAGTTCCACGGAGGGTAACTCCAGCCTGATTCTGCAGGGGACGCTGGAATGTAAGCTGTCCCTCAGAGTTTATTCTGACCCAAGTCAAGAGAGCTGGAATTTCATACTCTTGTATTCATAAGTGGGCTTCCCTGATAGCTCAGTTGGTAAAGAATCTGCCTGCAATGCAGAAGACCCTGGTTCAATTCCTGGGTTGGGAAGATCTGCCGGAGAAGGGATATTCATAAGTCCCTGACCAAAGGGAGGTACCTTCTGAGTACTTCTGGTTTAGAACATCCAATCAAATCTGCTCCAGTAGGAAAAGACCCTGATGCTGGGAGGGATTGGGGGCAGGAGGAGAAGGGGATGACCAAGGATGAGATAGCTGGATGGCATCACTGACTCGATGCACAGGAGTTTGGGTGACTCCAGGAGTTGGTGATGGACAGGGAGGCCTGGTGTGCTGCGATTCATGGAGTCGCAAAGAGTTGGACAGGACTGAGCGACTGAACTGAACTGAGGCTTTTTTTCTTTCTCTAATGACTTCCTTGTGCACGGCAACAGAAGCAAAAGCACGCCAATGCAGGCAAGGGTCACAAGACATGGTCAAAGGAAACCAAGGGAATCTGGGTAGAACACCAACAGCACTTGGTCCAATAACACTGGTTGTGTTGCTGACTTAATACATCTAGTCATTTGTATCCATTTTATGAATTCACCAAGGGACAACTAGTGGATGACAGACACTGGGTTTTTAACACAGCCCTGATTTAATTTAAGAATGGTGGCTGATCTATACATCTGTGTCTCTTTTGCTGTCTCGCATACAGGGCTATCGTTACCATCTTTCTAAATTCCATATATATGCATTAGTATACTGTATTGGTGTTTTTCTTTCTGGCTTATGCATTGAAACATGTATAATATCATATAAGAAACGAATCGCCAGTCTAGGTTCGATGCAGGATACAGGATGCTTGGGGCTGGTGCACTGGGATGACCCAGAGGGATGGTATGGGGAGGGAGGTGGGAGGGGGGTTCAGGATTGGGAACACGTGTATACCCGTGGCGGATTCATGTTGATGTATGGCAAAACCAATACAATATTGTAAAGTGGAAAAAAAAAAAAAAAGAATGGTGGCTAAATGGTAAAGAATCTGCCTATAATGCAGGAGGTGCAGGAGACCCAGACTCGATCCCTGCATCAGGAAGATCCCCTGGAGGAGGAAATGGCAACCCACTCCAGTGTTCTTGCCTGGAGAATCCCATGGAAAGAGGAGCCTGGTGGGCCACAGTCTATGGAGTCACAAAGACTGTGGACACACCACCTCCAGCACCACCAGCACCATGATCTAACTTAAGAATTCAAGATTAGAAAGTATCCTTCAGGTGGCTATCTTTAAAACATGCCCACCTTTTCATATTTTTGTGCCTCAAATGTGCATAAATAAACATAGACTTTGTTTTTTTCATTAATATTATTTCACTCAATAAAGTATGAGTAAGCTAAGTTGAAGAATTCACATATTTTCCATGGGAATCAATAAAGCCATATTTGATTAAATAAAACTTGCCGATTTATTAAATGACAAAAGTAAAGCATGCCATAAGAAATCAAGTAAGAAATGAAAAAATTATATGGAAAAATCTCCCTCTTAGGTAGCACTGCCTAGAGATAACCAAATTTTAGTGGCCCATCCTATTTATTTATTCTACTATTTATTTAGCCAGTCTTTTATTTATGGACATTTATGTTGTTTCCAATTTTTCACTAATACAATATCACAATAAACTTTTTTGTCTATAGTCTTATATACAAGGATACTAGTATCTTGTGCACAAAGATAGATTCCTTAAAGGAGAATTGTTGACTGAAAAGATACAAGCACCCCAGTGTTCACAGCTGCACTATTTACAACAGCCAAGTCATGGAAGCTAAATCTCCATCTGCAGATGAATGGATAAAGAATATATATGCATACATACAGACACACACAATGGACGATTACTCTGAAGATGGGCTCTAAAGAATGAGTAGGATGTCCCAGGAAAAGGATACATAATTCACCGGCTTTTCCTACTTTCACAATGTTGTACAACAATCACAGTTCTCTAGTTTCAGAACAGTTTCATCACTTCAAAAAGAGAATCGTTGTTAACTACTTTTGTGTGGTACTGAGCAAGCATCCCCTGCTTGTTGGATGTTTCGGGGGAGGAACAACATAAATTTTGAGTAGAAAGAATGACCCTTGTTGAGATTAGCTTCTGATAATTATTTTTCTTCTGTGTTACAGAGTTTCTAGGACTTCATGGGCTCCCTTGAGCACTCGGAAACTTGCCAAATGTGCTATTCCTTTAAAAGAATCCCTACTGGCCTGAATAATTTAAAACCCTGGGCTGAGATCTTGGGTGAAGATATGTGGTTCACTCTTCCATTTTCCTTTTACCCTTCTAGCTTTGTTTTCCATTTATTCTAACATGTAGCCCCACGAACTGTGTGTTCCTTGGCTCCATTTCTTTCTTAAAAATGTTCTCTCTGTCCAAGATACACTTTCCCTGGGACATCCTACTCATTCTTCAAAGCCCATCTTCAGGATCACCTCCTCTGTGAAGTCTTCCTTGATATTTCTCCCTTTCTCCCATTTGTACCCAGAGGACATTGTTTAAACCTCTTCTTTCAGATGATATGCTATTGGAATGACTGAACTGTGTACCTGTCTTTCTCCATCTCATTGTGAACTTTCTGATGGTAGAGACATTGCCCTCTTTGTCTCTGAGCTGCCCCATACCTCCTAACATAATACATGTTTATTGAACTGGATTTGAACCAGGGAACATGTTAATATGAATTTCAGTAACATTTTATTTTAAAAAGTTATCTCAGGGAAAAAAATGATTTATATTAATGGGGTAAAAAATATCTGCCTTTAGGGTTCTTCCGGATGAAGCAACTCAAAATCTAGTTAGATTAACTTAGGTGTAAGTGGGCCTTTATTTGTTTTTTTAAGTGCTTCATTTATATCTATTAATTTAGTCCCCCTGTACAATTCTTCGGAGAAGGCAAGAAAATCTCTCGCCTGGAAAATCCCATGGACGGAGGAGCCTGGTAGGCTGCAGCCCATGGGGTTGCTAAGAGTCGGACACAACTGAGCGACTTCCCTTTCACTTTTCACTTTCATGCACTGGAGAAGGAAATGGCAGCCCGCTCCAGTGTTCTCGCCTGGAGAGTCCCAGGGACGGGGGAGCCTGGTGGGCTGCTGTCTGTGGGGTCGCACATGGTCAGACACGACTGAAGTGACTTAGCAGCAGCAGCAGCAGTACAATTCTTACAAATTCTCATTTTACAGATGAGGAAACCTCATCACAGGTGAGTTAGAGAGATTTTCAGAGGTCACAGAACTAGTAAACCCAGGATCTAGCTCAATGGTCTTGGCTGCACGCCCACATGCCATGTCCCTCCAGCTGGGGTGTGTGTGTGTGTGTGTGCACGCAGTGTGCTCACTTATGTCTCTTTGCGACCCCATGGAATCTAGTCCACCAGGCTCCTCTGTCCATGGGATTTCCCAGGCAAGAATACTGGAGTGGGTTGGCATTTCCTTCTCCAGATGTAAGTGGGCTTTTAAAGAAAGATAAAAACCCCATAAGATTCCAAGAAAAACTGGAAATTTAATCTTCAAAAGGAAAGGAGCTAGGGTGGTACCAAAAAGTCAGACATGACTGAGTGACTGAACAATACAAGTAAGGTAGTACCAGGGATCTAGAACAAGGAGAATTCATGAAGCTTTTGGCTGGTGGTTATTCTTTTCTTTCACCTAATGATTACTGAGCACCTGTTGTATGCTAGAATGGTGGCAGAGACCAGGCATGTAGCAGTGAACAAGACTGTCACAATCCCTGTCCTCATGTGACTTTCAATCTAGTTCCGAAGCATTAATACAATGGGCCTTCTCACCTTCATTCTCCCTCAGTCCACGTTTCTTAGTTCAAGTTCTTGAGGGAACTCTAACTGACTTTAGGCAGGTTTATCATCGATTGGATCCTTCTGGTCAGTCATCTGGGGCCACCTCTGACCAGGTTGCAGAGGGTGGGAAAGCAGAGACTCTTCTCTGAACAGGGTCAAGGGCTGGTTAGGTGCTCAAATGTGCCTCTTGTTTAAAAAAAAAAAAATCATCTCTTATTCTGCATGATTTGCAAATACGTTGCTTATGATTCATTTTCTACCCTTTAAGGCATCTGATTCCAAAGATGACTCTAATAAAGAAAAAGCCATTTCACATTATGATGGGAACATCTTAGGCGGCTGGGAAAAGCCAGCACAATTACTGCTTTAATTTGAAAGTTCTGCCCGAGCAATTAGCTCAGAGTTGGGACCTTGGAGAGCATCAAGTTCTGCTGACCTGTTTTCCAGAGGAAAAAACTGAGGCCTGAAGTAGGGAGATCATTTAGTTAAGATTAAGGATCTGTGAGCATAGAGGTGTTAGGAATGGAACTCAGAAGGTTGCTGTTGTTGAGATTTTGATGATCTTCTGTTTTCATCTACCCTCACCCATTCCTTCTTTTTCTTTCCTTTCAGATTTTTGTGTTTGTGTCTGTGTGGCTGCACTTACCTGGCATTGAGATCTTAGTTCCCCAACTGAATTTGTATCTCCTGCAGTGGAAGGATGGAGTCTTAACCACTGGACTGCCAGGGAAATCCCCATTAAACACATTTTCATTACTTTTCTTAAATAGGTTAAATGCACAGATGGTTTAAAAAAGAGCACACAGAGGAATTCCCCGGTGGCCCAGTGGTTAAGAATCTGGCTTCCAATGCAGGGGATAGAAGTTTGATCCCATGCACTGTAACTAAGACACAATATAGCTGAATAACTAAATGCTAAAATAAAATAAAAGATAAAACATACACAAAAATGTAAGGAAGAAAGTAAATCTTCACTCCTTTCTAGTTCCTATCCTTAGAGGTCTAGTATATCTTTCCAGAAATGGTTCATATATTCTAACAATAAGTGTGTTTTTATTTTTGCCTTGCTTTTTTTTACCCTATCTTGAAAAGTTTTGTGTGTATAGACATATATATTTAATATATGTATTATATTTTATATATTTAAATATATTTTATAAGATATATATTTAAAATTTTATAATATATATTTAAATATTTTAAAAATTTGAATATATTTTATATGTAGTATATATATTACATATATATTAATTTACATATTTAACATCCTGGAGATCAGTAAGGCATAAATGTACAAGCAGAAGCAGGAAATCAGAGTCAGAAGAGATTGAAAGTGAAAGTGAAGTCGCTCAGTCGTGTCCGACTCTTTGCGACCCCTTGGACTGTAGCCCACCAAGCTCCTCTGTCCATGGGATTCTCCAGGCAAGAGTACTGGAGTGGGTTGCCATTTGATCATGAGGTGGGGTGGAGGTGGGAGTTAATGCTGGATTTCCCATTATGTGGAGATGGCATTTGAATTATTTTACTCAAATTACAAAGGGCATGGTGGCCCTGGTAAGCAATAGGATTTGGAAGGGACTTCCACGGAGTAGCACTTAGGTTTCCCAGGCACCTTCCCTGTTCCTTTAGACCTTCCTATTTGCTCTCTGTCCTCAATAGGTGGCTAAGCTGGTTACAGCCTCTGAAGATACTATTGAGCATCAGAGTTGGTACAGCTGATACTGATGGAGGAGATTGCTCTTTTGCCCTTGGTCAATATTTGGAGCCTATGCAGTTCATCACCAAGCCCTCCCGAGTCCACTTACGCATTCAGTTAGTCCTCTGCCATGACCTTAGATTATGTATGTATGTGTTAGTTGCACAGTTGTGTTTGACTCTTTGCGACCCCATGGACTGTAGCCCACCAGGCTCCTCTATCCATAGGATTCTCCAGGCAAGAATACTGGAGTGTGTAGCTAGACCCTTCTCTAGGGGATCTTCCTGACCCAGGGACTGAACTCAGGTCTTCTGCATTACACACAGATTCTTTACCATCTGAGCCACCAAGGAAGCCTCTAGATTACTGCCTTTCTACTTTTCCCCTGAAATAAAGCAAATGAAATGATTGCCTACTTCCAGCATTGATTCTCCTGATCTATTCTCCAAGGAGCAGGCAGAGCCATCTTTCAAAAATGCAAACCTTGATCAGGCCACACTTGCTTCAAGGCTGCCCTAGTGCCCTCAGGTTAAAATTCAACCTGCCCACCAAATCCTGTTAGATCTGGGCCTTGGCTACCTCTTGGCCTTAACCTCCACCCCTCCCTGCCTTCCTGCCTTTTTGCCTAGCTCTCTAATGAGTGACCCTTATCTGGAACTCAATGTTGGCATGACTGCCTGTATTAGTTTCCTCTTACTGTTGTAACAAATTACTGCAAACTTAATGTTTTAAAACAAGAAAAATGTATTTTCTTACATTTCTGGAGGTCAGAAGTCCAAACTGAGTTTTAATGAGCAAAAATCAAGGTGTCAGCAAAACTGATTCCTTTTGGCAGCTCAAGGGGGAGAATCTATTCTTTGACTTTTCCTCTCCGAGTGTCCTTTCTCAGCTTCCTGGACTTTGGATCCTTCCTTCCTCTTCAAAGAGCACTACTTTAGTGCTCCCGTCACCATATTTCGGTTCCCTTTTCTGCAGTCAAATCTTCCTCTGTCTCCCTTTTATAAGAACATTGCTGATTACATTGAAGGCCTATTTGGATAATCCAAGGTAATTGCTGCATCTCAAGGTCCTTAACTTAATTACATCCACAAAGTCCCTTTTGCTAAGTACTGAGTTTCAGGGTCGGGTAGAACTTGGATAGGTAACATGGTCCTTGGCACAAAGTAATTATTCAATAAAGAATTGTTAAGTGAATGAAAGGCAGTTGGATTCAAGATATGGACATAGGGAGTTGGATATCTTTGGGGGCCATTATTCAGCCCACTACCACACCTTCTTGAATCCCAGGATACAGTAAATGTGTTAAACCTTCCCCTGGTTCCCACAGGATGCTATACTTTTCCAGCTGTAGCATCTATTAACATGCATATAATGATCTTTGAGGCAAGGACTGGTTATATACTCACCAATTCTCTTACCTCCTCTGAGAGCATAGGGAGACTACATTTCCCAGCCTCCTTTGTCAGCTAAAGGAATACGGTGGGAATGATGTGCCCCATTCAGCCATTGCCTTAAGTTGCCTCCCTCAATCCTTCTGTTCTTTCATCCACATGCATGGCTCCACTTGGTATCCACATGGCTTCAGTTCAGTTCAGTTCAGTTCAGTTGCTCAGTTGTGTCCGACTCTCTGCGATCCCATGAATTGCAGCACGCCAGGCCTCCCTGTCCATCACCAACTCCCGGAGTTCACTCAAACTCACATGGCTTGGGGTAAATGATTCCAGGGTGGTGGAGCTCCATGATGGGAGGAACTGGGATTCCTAAGTCATCATTTACTGCACATCTTGGGCTTGTGTTTTCTAGCAGATGTCCTATCCTGACTAATAACTTTGCTCTCCTGTTTCTTTTCTTTACCAAAATATAGGCTGTATCTTATTTCCTCTTGTACCCCTTGTCCCTGGCACAGTGCTTGGCACAAAGTGACAATCAATAAAGGATTGTTAAGTGAATGACAGGCAGTTGGATTCAAGATGGGGACACAGAGGGTCAGGTGACACTAGGGGGAAGTGTAATTGTCACTGTGAGAAATGAGGTCTGAACTGAAGCCATGACAATGGGGATGAAAGGAGAGGAAGGACCTGATATTTATTTAGGAGGAAGGTCTGGCAGAATGTGGTGATTAACAGGACATGGACATTGAAATAATGGATGGCACCGGAGACCTTCCACTTTACCTGTATGGACACATGGCTGGACATTAATGCACTGAAAGTTCAAATGTCCAAGTTCAGTTCAGTCTCTCAGACACGTCCGACTCTTTGCAATCCCATGGACTTCAGCACGCCAGGCTTCCCTGTCCATCACAGCTCCTGGAGCGTGCTCAAACTCATGTCCATCCAGTCGGTGATGCCATCCAACCATCTCATCCTCTGTTGTCCCCTACTCATCCTGCCTTCAATCTTTCCCAGCATCAGGGTCTTTTCAACTGAGTCAGCTCTTTGCATCAGGTGACCAAAGTATTGGAGCTTCAGCTTCAGCATCAGTCCTTCCAATGAATATTTAGGACTGATTTCCTTTAGGATTGACTGGTTTGATCTCCTTGCAGTCGAAGGGACTCTTCAAGAGTCTTCCCCAACACCACAGTTCAAAAACATTAATTCTTTGGCTCTGAATATGTAGGTGAAAATGCAACTCTATGTGACTGTTGCTTCTTTGTGTATATGTGTGTGTGTTAGTCACCTAGTTGTGTCTGACTCTTTGTGACCCTATGGACTGTAGCCCACCAGGCTCCTCTGTCCACGGGATTCTCCAGGCAAGAATACGGAGTGGATTGCCATTTCCTTCTCCAGGGGATCTTCCTGACCCAGGGAATGAGCCCGGGTCTCCTGCATTGCAGGCAGATTCTTTACCATCTGAGCTATAGAGAAGTTCCTTCTGTTGCTTCTTTGTGTATGTTAAGTTTCTCCTTGAATATTGTCAGCTGGGCAAACTTGGTGATATGGAGATTTGTTTGTTGGTTTTGGCTGTGCCACTTGGCATCTGAGATCTTAGGTCCCTGAGCAAGGAAGGAAATTGTGCCTGCTGCAGTGGAAGAATGGAGTTTTAACTGTTGGACCACCACTAAATTCCCAGATATGGAGCTTTTTATTCTACTCCGGTTGGTAGTAATGGGATTTGAGATAAGTGGTGGTCTGAATGTTTGTATCCCTAACATATCCATAGATAGAGATCAAAATGCTCAATGTGATGTATTAGAATGTCGGGTCTGTGGGAAGTGCTTAGGTCACAAGCCTGAAACTCTCACAATGGAAATGTAGTTCTTATAGATAAGACCCCACAGGGAGCCCCTACCCCTTCTACCATGTGAGGATACAATCAAAAGTGCTAGGTATGAACAAGAAAGAGGACTCTCAGCAGAATGTGACCATGCCCCTGCCTTGATCTTAGACTGCCCAGTCTCCAGACTATGAGAAATAACTTTCTCTTGTCTAGAAACCATCCAATCTATGGTATTTCATTATAGCAGCCCAAACAGGGGCCTTCCTTGGTGGCTCAGTGGGAAAGAACCTACCTGCCAATGCCAGAGACATAAGAGGCCCCGGTTCAATCCCTGGGTTGGGAAGATCCCCTGGAGAAGGAAATGGCAACCCACTCCAGTATTCTTGCCTGGGAAATCCCATGGGCAGAGGAGCCTGGTGGGCTACAGTCCACGGGATCACAAAGAGTCAGATGAGACTTAGCGGCTAAACAATAAGAAGAAAGCCCAAACACACCAAGAGAGCTGATACAAAAAATGGCTGCCATCATTCACACATCCTTGTGTGCAGGTCCCTCTTCAATGTGACTTTTTACAGCTTTTCCCATCAAGAGAAGAAGTCTATTTCTCTAATCCCTTGAATAGGGACTGGTTTTATGGCTTGCTTTGAGCTAACAGAATGTGGCAGAAGCGATGGTGTGATTTTTCCAGCCTGGGTTTCAACTGGGCTTTCATGCTTTCTCTCAAATTCTAGGAAGCCTGCCCAGACACATGTGAAACACTCTGGGCTAGCCTGATGGTGTATAATGAACCTCATGGGGTAGAGTGGAGCTGACCCAGCTGAAGGCTGTCCTAGACCAACCAGCACCCTGGTGACCTGGCTGCTGCTGCTGCTAAGTCGCTTCAGTCGTGTCTGACTCTGTGCGACCCCATACACGGCAGCCCACCAGGCTCCCCTGTCCCTGGGATTCTCCAGGCAAGAACACTGGAGTGGGTTGTCATTTCCTTCTCCAATGCATGAAAGTGAAAAGTGAGAGTGAAGTTGCTCAGTTGTGTCTGACTCTTATAGACCCCATGGACTGTAGCCTACCAGGCTCCTCCGTCCATAGATTTTCCAGGCAAGAGTACTGGAGTGGGGTGCCATTGCCTTCTCCAGTGACCTGGTAGTTAACAGCAAATCTGTGAGTGAGCCCAGCCAAGACCAGAAGAATCATCCATGAAGCCAACCTAAAAGCTTTCAATTCACAGAACTATCAGCTAAACAAACATTACTTGTTTTAAGCCACTGTTTTGAGATAATTTGTTACATGTTAAAAACTGATACAATCTCACTTATAGGCATTTGTCTGAGCAGAGAGATATGGGCCTGGGGAGTATACAGTTGGGGCATTATCATCTAGTCTCAGTTGATTCCTAGGGATAAGCCTAGTTATTTTAATACAGCTAGCAGGAAAATTCATGACCCCCCAAACCTATTTTGGTTTCACAGTATAGTTGGAGGGACTTCAATTATTCAGATACTTGCTTCAACCTACCACTTTACTTGTAAATGGAAGCTACTGTGATGTTTTAAAATTAGTCCCAGACTCTGGGATTTCATCTATAGTAAAATAACCAAAAATTGGGAAGGGTAGGTTTGCCAATTTTTCTCTGGTAGGAAATATTTTTAAAAATAACACACACATACACACTAAATGGGCTTCCCTTGTGGCTCAGACAGTAAAGAATCTGCTTGCAATGCAGGAGACCCAGATTTGATCCCTGGGTTGGGAAGATCCTTTGGAGAAGGGGATACAACCCACTCCAGTATTCTTGCCTGAAGAATTCCATGGACAGAGGAGCCTGGAGGCCTACAGTTCATGGAGTGGCGAAGAATCAGATACAACTGAGTGACTAACAATTTCACTTTCACACACAAAATGGAAACTAATGTGGAGTAAGTCCAACGTACTTTAGAAAGTAAACTGTAATATAAAAATAATATATAACAATTAAAATATGTGTTTTTTTGAACACTTATTTCATCGGTCTTACTTTTTCTCAGTTTTCTAAATGGCCCAGTGAAAACCTCAACACATATTGGTATTATTCTTCAGACAAGCTTTTGAGAACTACTCCCCGTTCCTCTGTTTTCTGGTTGCATTGCTAGGCATGCAGGATCTTAGTTCCCTGATCAAGGCTCGAACCCATCCCTGCAGTGGAAGGGTGGCATCTTAACTACTGGATCACCAGGGAAGTCCTGAGAACTACTTTTAAAGAGCATCTACCAAAATTTTTCCTGCTACATTTCTGAGAATGTTTAGATACATTTAACTTAAATTAACGTTCTCAAATGTCACCACCTCTGAGAAGTCCTCCTTTTCTGTGTTGGTGGAGCTAAACATCCTCTTCTAAGTTTCTGTAAGATGAGAAATGACGTCTGAGAAATGGAGCATTTCTTGCCATATCAGTAACCAAAGGATGTCACAGTCTTCAAGCATTGCAGCCACCATGGATGGTGAGTGGGTAAGCCCTGAAAGAACTCAGGAAGGAAAGAATACCTGCCATCTAGCAGCCATCAGATGGCAGCCACTCCCTACAGTGAGCCCTGAGGAACTCAGGATGTGGAAACAGGAAACTGGCCTATCAAAGGAACGATTTCAGTGAGCCAGATTCCTGCTATCTTCCCATCCATAGAAAAGCGCTAAATTCCTTAACTTGGGATACCTGGTTTCAATTTACAATAATCTTTTAAGATTTAGACTATCTGCCTTTTGCAAAACTTTACTATATAACCTACACCTACCGCAGCACCCATCCCCACCCCCACCCCCTGTCAGCTCAGCCACCCACCCCCCCAGGGTTACTTGAGATGTTGCCTCCTGGGCTTGAAGCCCTAAATTCCCATCAAATAAAACATAATTCTTAACTTTTAGGTTGTGAATACTTTTTAAGTCAACACCTCTGTTTCTGCTGGAGTTGCATTGCCTATATACAGGACTGGTTATATAATCGGTGGGACCCTGTGTTCAAAAATCACTTGGAATTTCAAGAAGGCAACTGTAGAGCATTAAACCAAGCACGGAGCCTTCCCCAAGCATGGAGCCTTGTTGTAGGGCTGCACAGACTGCATGCCCAGGAAGCCTGCCCTGCCTCTATATTCTATCTCGATCTGCAGATGTTGAGATCCTGGAAAGCAAGACTCTTGTCTCAGTCATCTGTCTCCTCACTTCCGGGTGTAGTGCCTGACACACTGTGAACCTTTCCAGATTTGCTGTATTAATAGTGATGGTTTCACCGCTAAGTGTGAAACTGAATAAAGGAAACCTCGTTAAAATGGAGTATGGAGGCCAGAAGGGGAAACTCTCAGGCACTACCACTTCATTAAACCACAGACCCCAACAGGAAGAGACATACCTTGCATTTCCGGAGGAAGCTGTCTCTCTTCCTTATCACCTCAGCCTGAGGAAGATTTTTCCCCGCCCAGCAACAGGCCCAGCCAATGAGAACTGTCCAAACTCAGCCAATAGGAAGCCAGCACCACCCTGGACTCTCTGGATTCTCCCTGGGGACTTTCGCTGCGTGGAATATGGCGCTACTGATAAAGAACCCACCTGCCAATGCAGGAGACACAAAACACGCGGGTCGATCCCTGGGTGGGAAAGATCCCCTGAAGGAGGAGATGGCAACCTACTCTAGTACTCTTGCATGGTGACTCCCATGGACAGAGGGACATGGCAGTTTACTTTGTCTGCTGGACTTACATAGAACGTTTGCTTATCTCACATCGCAATTCTCTGATATTCACAAACTAACCCATTTTGCTGTTAAAATAAATGGCAGTGTTATTTTCAAGGTCAACATCAGGTTACATTACTGTGCTTTTATCACTCCACACAAAGTATGAAGTGTCTGTTACAGGTCTGAGGAGAGGCACCATTCTTATCCCCCCATTTATAGGTGAGGAAACTAAGGCTTAGAAAGCCTAAGTGATTTGAGATCATCAAACTCATTTGAGAAACTGCTGGGATTTAAACATAAGCAAGATTCAGTGTTTTTTTTTTTTTTTTTTGCCCCCAGGGGATGTTTTGTAAACCGTGTTTGGTTGTCATACTGGGAGGTGGGCTTCCCTGGTGGTTCAGATGATAAAGAATCTGCCTGCAATGCAGGCAACTTGCGTTCAGTCCTCGAGACGGGAAGATCTCCTGGTGAAGGGAATGGCAAGCCACTCCAGTATTCTTGCCTGGAGAATTCCATGGACAGAGGAGCCTGCCGGGCTATATAGTCCATGAAGTCCTGAAGAGTTATGCACAACTGAGGGACGAACACTTTCACTTCTCAACTGAGAGGTACTTTTGACATCCAGTGGGTAGAATCCAGGGATGCTGCTAAACATCCTACAGAGAGTTAAATAACCAGTCATCAGTGCTGAAGCTGAGAAACTGTCCTGATACCAAAGGCCAAGTTTCCTCAATTCTGGTTTTCAGTACCAGCCACTTCATATTCTTTTCTTTATTTGTATTTTATTAATAAAAATTTTTATTATATTTATTACTTTTCTTAAATTGACTTTAAGTTGATATACTTGAAAGGACTACACCTTAAACAATGAAGCCATGTGTTTGATGTGACATCATTTTTTGACTGATATACATTGAAATAAATATGTCAGTGAAAAGATGTTGCCTGCATATCAGTAAACAGAGGATGTTGCCACCATCAAACCACTGTAGCTGCCCACTGCCAAGCTTTTAGCCATGGCATTGACCTGCAAGTGTGCACCCAGAGGGAATTCAGGACTCAGAAAAGCAGGATACTGGCCCCAGACAGCTGAGGTGCACATCAAATGAATGATTTCAGTGAGCGCAGACTGTTGCCAAAACCTTGGCTCCCTGTCACTGATGCCAAATAGAAATACGGAGACAGCGTTTGGAGGAAATAGAAAAGAGTAGCTTTATTACCTTTGCCAGACGAAAGGGAAACAGCGGGCTAGTGCCTCAAGAGCTGTGCTCGCTCTTTCTTGGGAATGGGGGAGGCTTTATATCCTCTTGAAGGTCTTGCCTTTTTTTTTTTTTTCTTGCAAAGTTTCAAAACGGCTATAGCTGGCATTAGACAACTCACAGCCAGGTCTTGTGTTCCTGAAGTTATCGGCCCGTGACCTGCATGTAGGGAAAAAGTATGACAGGTGCAGAACAGCATCTATATGGAGAAAGAGAGTAATTAGCTTTGTGAAGGATAAATCCAGCTACAAGTGTTTGTTTGTTTGTAGTAACAGCTAACAGAGAAGGCGATGGCACCCCACTCCAATACTCTTGCCTGGAAAATCCCATGGATGGAGGAGCCTGGTAGGCTGCAGTCCATGGGGTTGTGAAGAGTCGGACACGACTGAAGCAACTTAGCAGCAGCTGCTAAGTCACTTCAGTCGTGTCCGACTCTGTGTGACCCATAGACGGCAGCCCACCAGGCTCCCCTGTCCCTGGGATTCTCCAGGCAAGAACACTGGAGTGGGTTGCCATTTCCTTCTCCAATGCATGAAAGTGAAAAGAGTGAAGTCACTCAGTCATGTCCGACTCTTAGTGACCCCATGGACTGCAGCCCACCAGGCTCCTCCATCCGTGGGATTTTCCAGGCAAGAGTGCTGGAGTGGGGTGCCATTGCCTTCTCCACTTAGCAGCAGCAGTAACAGCTAAAGAATAACCAAGATCGTTTAACTCTTGTAGGCTGATTTGACTAGTATGTACCAAAGGCTGTTCACCTATTTCTGTTTTTGCTGCAACAAATGCCCCTGTGTTAGTTAACCCCTCTGTATTATTGGAGGAAAGGCTGTTCACCCATTTCTGTTTTTGCTGCATCAAATGCCCCTCTGTTAGTTAGTCCCTCTGTATCAATGGAGGAAAGGAACCATTCCTGTATCATTCCGTCTGGCTGAAGACTAAAACTTCAGTTTTGCTCCATTTGACAAATATCAACTGCCTGGCCCAAGGGCCCATTTATCTCCTACATCAAGAGTCTTGTATTTTCCAAGACACAGAAAGGCACTAAATTAATTAACTTGAGATATCTGATTTTCTTTAATTAACAGTAATTTTTTTATGTTCCGATTGTTGCAGAAATCAGTAATCGAGAGACCAAGCACCACACTCGGAGAGCTGGAGAACTCAGGTTTATTATGCAGGCGGGCCCAGAGGAGTTAACACTCCAAGCTCTGAGCTCCGAACAAAGGGATTACAGAGTTTTTATAGACAGACTATAGTGGGCAACACTAGCTACTAATAGGCTGTTTAAACTAAGGGGTTTCATGCGCGCATGGGAATAGCAGTCAAGATGGGGAGGGGGATGCCTGACTTTCAGATGGACAGGCATGAATAAGCAGGTTTGCAGGGGCTGGGCAGTTGCAAAGAGCAGGACAAGGGTGCGTGAGATAAGCTCCAGTTCCTAGTATTGTAAGTCCCCACTTTCTGAAACTACGTGACCTATGTGATCCAGACTTTGCAAGCAGCAAGCTGAGTTACAGAGGCAGAAGGAGCAGGAGGTCATGTAAAATTTTAACTTTTCCTCTTCACGATAACCCGGCCTTTGTTGCAAAACTCCTGTATATCCAGCTTCCCTCCTACCTCTTCGGAGCAGTCCCTCAGAGTGAGCTGAGAGTTCAGTCTTTCTTTCTTCCTGACTTGAAGTCCTTAGAATGTCTGCCAAATAAAATGTAATTCTCAACTTTTCAGGTTGTGCATTTTTTCCAGCCAACAAATATAAAACTATTAAAAAACAGTCTTTGTTGGGGGGACTTCCCTAGTGGTCCAGAGTTTAAGACTCCATGCTTCCACTGTAGGGGGCACAGGTTGACGCCTAGTAGGGGGACTAAGATCCCATGTGCCCCATGGTGCATTCAAAAAAATAAAAATAAGTAAATAAAAATATGCTAAAGTCACTTAAAAAATTCAAAAAATCTTTGTTGGAGTACCGCCAAAAATCATCTCACACACTATTTCCGATCTGAGAGAACTGTATAGCAGACCCACTTTTCTTCTTCTAATAAAACTTCTTATCTTTTCAGAACAAGGGAATAAAATACATCATTTCAGTATTTCACTTGAAGCTGGCAGGGTGTTAGCTACACTTTGGCTTCTGTTGGAGAAGGTCACAGAGAGGATGTGACCTGAGAGCTAGACCTGGGCAGTGAGAGGCTCCTGACTCTCCTTGGCCCTTGAAATGTACATTCCAGCCACTTTTCCCACACTAGAAGCTGTTCCAAGGATGCAAAAGTCTAAATAAATGGTTAAGACTGGCAGATGGGTGCAGATCCTCTTGCAGCCACTCAAGACAAACTCATCTGTAAGTTCTCTTGTTTATTAATCCTGTTAATCTGAAGTGGCTGCCTCTTTCTCCTGTCTTCTCTCTCAGGAGATAGGCCAGTTTGGAATTGCACTTGGGAAGCTCCCTGAGGATTTAAACCAACAGCTTCTGTCTCAATGCTTTTTATTTTTATTTTTTTCTTTCTCAAGGCTAACAGTTGCTTAGAGACTACTTCGAAACCCCAAGGCACCGGATGAGGACGATTAACAAAGAACTCCTGGGAGTGAGGACCACTGCACAAATCATCTGATTTGCTGAGCTGCTTCTGGACGTGGGTTTCATGTCCTGGTAAGTGAGCATCCTTCATTCCAAGTCCTGGTAAGTGAACGTTCTTCGTTACAACGCTACCTCCACTAATTGTTGGGGGGGGGGGTGGTGGGGCACAATTGCATTCTCGATGCTGTACATACTGCAGCCTGACAGCAGTAAGGCTGGAGCAAATGAGAGTCTTCTTCAGATATTAAAAACCCCTGTGTTGCAAATGATGATAATAGTGTCATCATCTCTTTCACAGAAAGCACTTTCATTAAGTAACCCCAAGGCACCGGATGAGGACGATTAACAAAGAACTCCTGGGAGTGAGGACCACTGCACAAATCATCTGATTTGCTGAGCTGCTTCTGGACGTGGGTTTCATGTCCTGGTAAGTGAGCATCCTTCATTCCAAGTCCTGGTAAGTGAACGTTCTTCGTTACAACGCTACCTCCACTAATTGTTGGGGGGGGGGGTGGTGGGGCACAATTGCATTCTCGATGCTGTACATACTGCAGCCTGACAGCAGTAAGGCTGGAGCAAATGAGAGTCTTCTTCAGATATTAAAAACCCCTGTGTTGCAAATGATGATAATAGTGTCATCATCTCTTTCACAGAAAGCACTTTCATTAAGAGCTACGTTTTAATTTCAGTGTATTTGCATGAATTCATTCGGGTAGTGGTAGGGGGTGGCGTTTAATAACGATTTTTCATCTTCCATGAACTTGCCAGGTGTTTCAATTAGGAAGTTTATAAATGCGACCCCACCCCTCATCCCCAGAAGCCCTGAAAGAAATATCTTCTCCATCACATGTCCCGAATGGGGGCACATTCCCAATAATCACACATCTGGTAGGAAGTAGTGAATCTATTTCCTGAGTTGACATACCAGAGGAAATCGACTTTTTTCCCTCTGAGGAGTAAAGCAAAGGTGACTTCCCTCTCCTCTAAGTATTTTTCCAATTCTTAAGAAATAGGCTCGGGCAGTATTCCAGGGGACACTGACAGCCGTGGCAGGTGGGAGCAGGAAGGGAATTTGGTTGGGGCAAAGCTTACAGGGCTTCAGGTCTGAATCTGGCAAATAAGCCACGCAGAGTGGATTAGGTCTCCTTCTTCCCAAAGCCATTCCCTGCACTCTCTTTGTCACAAACAGGGGGCAGTCTCTGTTAATTAAAGCCGGCAGCAGCCTCCAGAGCCGGTCTCCTCTGAGGATCGGACTCAAATGTCCTGGTGACAGGCAATATTTTGCAGAGATTGGAGGCTGCTTCTGAAATGGACTTTACAGTCTAGATTTCGTCTCTTTGCTAAGCTTTTTCTTTTTTTTAAATCAAATTTAGGAATGTCTTCAAACCTCTTTTGCAGGAAGATATCTGTGATCCAGCCTTCTGTCCGGGTCTTGCCCTCAGCCCTCAGCCTGTTTGCTGGGAAGTGTCACACGGGGTGCAGTGGGGTAGGACGGCAGGAGACTGGGATTAGGGGCCCGGTGCTCTGCGTGCAGCTCTGCATTTCCCGTCTGCTGGCTGTGTGACCTTGGACAAAGCTCTTAACCTCTCTGAGCCTCACCTTCCTGTACTGAAGCAAATGTGTTGGAGCAGCCCTTCTCGATTCTGAATTCTCGTGTGAAAATATTCCAAACCCTCTGAGTCTATCTCAGCCCTAAGAGTTCCTTTCCTCTCTTAAAGACAGGGTGTTGCATAAAAGATCTTAATTAGTTCACTAAAACAGCCTGTAGGTATTTGGAGGGGCTTCCCCAGTGGCTCAGTGGTAAAGAACCTGCTTGCCAGTGCAGTAGACTGGAGTTTCATCCCTGGTCTAGGAAAAACCCCTGGAGGAGGAAATGGCAACCCACTCCCATATTTTTGCCTGGGAAATCCCATAGACAGAGGATTGGGCAAGAGTTGGACATGGCTTGCGACTAACCAACAACAACATGTTTTCAAAGTGTTTCCCACATCCATATTGTTCTAGATGCTGGGGGACTCTTGCCAGAGTCAAAGCCTTTTCTGGCCTGGGCTTTATATTTCAATGTAGTCTGACAGTAAAAAAAAAGAAATAATAATATACTGCCAGCTGGATGGAGAGTGTGGAGGTCTATTTCAGGAAGGCGCTACCTGCAGTGGTTAGAACATAGGCTCCTGAGTCAAATTTCTTGGGTCAAATGTCAACAGCAGCACTTCTTTGCTATGTTTCCTTGGGCACCTGGTTTAATTGCTTTGCGCCTCAGTCTCTCCCTCTGTTGTGTGGGCTTGGAAAGATTACCTAACAGGGGGGAGTTAAATGAGATCAGTCACTCAATGGTTCAGCAGATATTCCCAGATTGTCTGCTAGATGCGAGGCACTGCTTTAAGCATCGTGAGGAGGTGATTTTACACAAGCAAGCTTAGTGGGTATGTTACAGGCACCAGATAAATGTCAGCTGTGGTCAGCTCACACACCAATGCCTGCGTTTGCAGAGACTCATACAGTGGTGGTGGGTGTGGGTGGACACAGGTGTGGGTGGAAGCTGTCTTGTTTTGGGGATCTTGTTCTGATGAACAGGAGGAGTTCAGACTACGAAATCTCATGCCTTGTCCTGAGGGTTTTGGGATGTAACACAGTTCATAATTCATAGATTCTTCCAGGGCTGGTTCACTCCTGGATACGGCTCTATCAATATGGCCCTGGTGTGTTTTTGTTGGAATCGGGTCATTCTCTGCTAGTCTTTAGTGGGAGAGCGTAGGTGACCAGTTCTTCAAAGAGAAGGCTTCTTCAAAGCCAAATCCCCTCTCATGGTGAGAAAATTTGCAAAACAGTCCCATTAAAACCCCATGATTTTTCATTTAAGGAGACCCCCACCTAGTATGTCACCTTCTCTGTGGCCCAAGCACTTGATTCTTCGGAAATGCCCTGAGAAGCCCTTGACTGCAGCCAAATGGAGAAGAGGGGTGGTGGAACATTTGCCTGCAAATCGCATAGCCGACTGCAAAGTGTATACTTAGTTAATGCAATTAAAAAACAAAACGCAGGGGCGTGTGGGGATCTAAATTTGGTGTAGCAGCTTTGGTACAATTCCTGTTTTAGGGGCTCCTGGAGTCAAATTCAAGCCGAGGAGAGGAAGAAGTGGGAGAAATGGGAGAGGGCCGACGGCTGGCTGGAATCGGCTGATGGGAGGTAGGGCAGATTTGGAAACACTGACGACGGAAGACTTGGAGCCGAGGAAGCAAGGCCGGGTTCGGCAGCTCCGGTGAGGATATCTGGGGTGGTGGTGGTGGGAGTCGGTGGGGACAGGGGCCAGCCGGCTCCCGGAGAACGATGCGCGAGGGCTGCAGGTACCGGAGGGTGGCCGAGGCTCGGCGCCCAGGCCTTGCGCTGCACCGGATCTGGGCGCGCAGAGGCGGCGCCACGGTGTGGCCCTCCTGTGGAGCGCGGGGAAGGCGGCCTCGGCGAAGAGGGGCCAAGTGGCAGGTCCAGGGGCCTGGGAGAGCGTACCAAGGAAAGACCTTCTGGGGCCAGGTCATCGCCTCACCTTCCCTGCGTTTCTTTGACTTTATTTCATCCCGAGCCCCTCTCCTCGGGGTGCCTACGCCGGGCCCAGGTTCCCTCCCAGCTCTGCCTTGGTCCTTGCCTGGGCCCCGGGAGTCCACCCAGCCGGGGGTGGGGAGCCTCGGGTTGGAGGGCACGGCCCGGGAAAGGGCCAGGCAGCCCCCGGGCACCTGGGAGGGACGATCCTGATCAGATCGCGCCCCACTCCGTCTTGGAGTGGAAACCACCTGGTCTGTCCCTCAACCCTTCGAGACACCTCTTTCCCCGGTGGGCCGACTCGAACCGCCGCTTCAGCGCACGCACCCGGGAAAAAGCCACGGGCGGAGCCGCCTCCGCGCCCCGAGCAGGTCGGAGCCGCGGCTCCCGCCCAGTGAGGGCGCGGGAGGTCCCGCCGCCGTCCCCCACCTGCCGGGAAATCCGAGCTGTGCCTTCAGCCACTGCGGCTGCCGGAGCTCGCTCCTGTCC
>SJXQ01010365.1:276586-295030 GCA_006408695.1 Aepyceros melampus
GAAGGTGGAGATGGCGCTCCCCCTCCAGCCCGGCCTCTCCGCGGGGGAATGTCACCCGGGCAGCCAACTTGGGCTGGGAGTGCAGAGAGGGGACGGGGAGCTCAGCACAGGTGTGGATGTGAGAATGTGTCTGTGGGTTAGGGATGTCTTCCCCGCCACCCCCCCTCTCTTGCCGCCCCCTCCCGCCGAGTATTGCAGCGGACTTGAGACACACAGCCTGGGAGCCCGTGCCTTGAGAGTCTTGGGTTTTGGGGAAGGGGGGTGGTCCAGCCTTCGGATTCCGCATACTACCCTCTAGGTAAACAGGGGCCGGCGAGCCCGAAAGGGAAGAGGGGCGTGTGTGAGCCCGCGCGCGCGTGTGTGCGGGGTGGGGGGAGGGAGGGAGGCAGGGAGTGTGTGCTGCCTGCAACTCGTACGACTCGCGAAAATGTGGCGAGGGAGGTGGAGAGTGCGGGGAGGGCGAGAACAAAAGCTTTGCTCGGAGCGGCCGCCTCGCTTTCCTCTGAGCTGCCAGGTCCCTGGAATTGGGACCTCGCCCCCCTCTACCCCTCATCACCCCCTGGTCCCTCTCTCTAGCCGCCTCCTCTCCCTGCCGGGGGCAGCGACCTCAGCCGTGGCGCTGCGCCCTTTGCGCGGGCTGGTGTGGCCTCCCAGGGCCGGAGCCCCCTCCCAGCGTGCCTTCACCCCTCCAGACACCCTGATTCGTCAAGTTTCCCTTTTGCCTTATTCATTATGCAAGTCCCAGCACGAGCAAGTCGCAGCAGATGGGAGAAGGCATTTGGGGATTAATGGAGCTATTTGCCTTATTTATTTTTTTTTTTTCCGAGTGTCTAAATCGATTCGCACAACCCAGTAACTTTGGAGGCTGAAGACGCAGACGGGAGGATGCAACCCCCGGCCCGGGAGAGGCCAGGAGTTGGTGTGGGGTCCCAGCTGGGGTGAGGAGGAATGGGGGAGGGTGGTGAAGAGAGCGGGGTCGCTTGCACACAGCCGGATGACTGGGGAACAAGGTTTATTCTCTTCCCGTATACGGCAACAGAGTCGCCATGTGTTCCCCCCCACCTCCAAACACACACACACACACACCCCGCACCTCCGGCTGCCTGTGCGCGCGCGTGTCTGCACGCGCTCCGTGTGCCTGCCTAAAAAATCTCAACAAAGAGACCCACCAAAAATAGGCGAGGAACATCACCACCACCTCACTAGTAATTATTTTCTATTTATATGCAGATTATCAGATGATTTCCCCCCTCTCCCCACCCCAAGGGAAGAATTTGGGGGAAGAAAGAGGTGAGAAGTTCCTCTCGGTTTGGGTTAGCAGGGAGGTGTGGATGTTTGGTGGGATCAAGAGGCACAGAACCACACCCCACCCCGCCCCCAGGGGTTTCGAGAAAGCCTGACCTACCAAGAGAGTCAAGTGCTTGCCCCGCCCACCTCCTGCCACCCCAAGGTGCCCGATCGCCAACCCCACGGGCCGGTGGTTTCACGTCCCCCGGCTGTCCTGCCAAGGGTCTGGTGTTGCGAGCGAGACTCGGAAGCAGGGTTGCGGCAGTGACTGTTGCCTCGGTAGGGAAATTCACCCAGGGATGGGTAGGGTGCCTGCAAGATTTCGACTTAATTCCTCTTTTGAAATCTCCTTGGAGCCTTTGCCTTGCAAACCAGGGCTTCGGGAGCTCTCCTCCTGGTTCGGTTGGGATGGGGGTGGAGAGGCAGGAGGAGGCAGGTGGGAAGCTGAGGAGGAGCACTAACCTTTGGACAACTGTGGGAGAAACTTCCTGGTCCTGCCCCCTTGCAGCTCTGTTTACTCCAGCCCAGCAGGCTGCAGCCACATTTCTCTACAGGTACCGGGAAAGGTCTCCTTGGAGGTGGAATCTAGGGGGTATCCAGTCCTGGGGTTGCTACCCCACACAGGACTACCCAACACAGGCTCTCCTTGCATACGTTTTGAGAATTCCAGGCTGGAGTGAAGGTACATACTCCTGAAAAGAAAAAATGCTTGATTTTTACTGATGACTCCCAAGGTATAATTTTCAACCTTGGCTGATGTTTAGGGTGACCGGGAATGCTTTTTTAAAAAAAACTCTGTTGCCAGGAGCCCCAGCCTAGATGGTTCAAATCAGGATCTCTAGGGTGGGGTCTGCGCATCAGTACTTCTGTCTGTCTCTCCCGGCTTTATGGTGTTCAGTCAGTCACTGTCCAGGAAAAGGAAGGAACAATTGCTGAGCACAGTTCTGGGTGCCAGGCACTGTACTAGGGATGTGTGTGTGTCTGTGTGTGTGTATGTGTGTGTAAACATAATTTAGTTTGCCCAGTGATGAGACAGGTGCTACTTCTCTATTACATAGGAGCAAATCCTAGCTGAGGTTGGTAGCTTGCTCAAGGTCACACAGAAAATTCGCATTCCTTACTCCCCTGGTGTCAGCTGTGTCTGGGGCAGATGTTTTCAGGTTGAGTGAGCATCAGAATTTGAGGAGCTTCCTAAAATGCACAGTCTTGCACTTGATCCAGAGTGATTCTAAATCCGTCTATCTGGGCCTCAGAAGTCTGCATTTTTACCACCTCCCTGAACAGCTTGTGTAAAGTGGTCCACACTTGACTTGGGAACATTTTCCTGGATGGAGGGTGGATGGATTCATTCAGTGTGACTCTTACTGACATTCTGTTGTTGGTTCTCCCCATTTGTGTAGCCTTTGGGTGTGTTTCTATGGTGCTAGGGGCTGCCCCAAGTACTCACCAACTGCATCCTGCTTTACTAATGCAGTTAATCATTTAATATCCCAGCCATTGCTCATTCACTTTTACCCGCACGGACCATAGGATGTTTGGCTGGGTCCAGCAAGCCAAACTCTGCATCAGAGAGACTGTACAGTGGCTTTCAGGTGAAATTAACCTGCTGGCTGCAGCCTCTTCATTTATTTTGTCTCGAGCTGTGGGGTCACTGGGGGTGGGAAGTTTGTTCTCACCTCACCTGAGGGTACCTTCTCCTCAAAGACTCACAGCATGTGCTGCTCCCATGTCACACCGTTGACTGCTCCTAGTGACCAGTGTGCTTGTGTTTGATGAGGTCATTTTCCAGGCTCAGAGGCCTGGGCACATCACCTGCTTCCTTCTGCGCTTATTAGGACTGAAAACGGGGAGAGACAGCAATTCCAGAGTATGTGCAGGGCTGGCCTGTGATGTGGAGAAAACAGTATAGATGCTTCTATAGCAGATATAACCACAGCCACATTCAACCACTATTTATTGAAGTGACCACAAATGGTGGGTACCAAATGGTCCCAAACCATGCGGACCTATTTTATTTGATCTGCAACATATTTCTATGTCTGTATTCTTATTTTTGGGCTTTCCAGGTGGCTCAGTGAGTAAAGAATTCACCTGCAACACAGCAGATGCAGGAGACGCGGGTATGATCCCTGGTCTGGAAGATTCCTTGGAGGAGGGCATGGCAGCACACTCCAGTATTCTTGCCTGGAGAATCCCATGGATGGAGGAGCCTGGGGGACTATAGTTCATAGGGTCCCAAAGAGTCAGACATGACTGAAGCGATTGAGCCTGCATGCATGAATTCTTAAGTTGTTCCCAATTTGTTATTGTGAAACATTTTAAACATTCAGAAAACCTGAAAGAAGAATAAACATAGACTCCAGTAGATCTTTCATCTAGAGCAGGGTGTCCTCCCCTTGGCACTCTTGACATCTGGGGCTTGATTGTTCTCTGCTGTGGGAGGCAGTCTGGTGCATTGCTAGCTGTTTGGCAGCATCTCGGGACTCTGCCCCCTTAGGTGCAGGTGGCCCCCCCACACAATAAAAATGTCCTCAGACGTCGCCAAAAGTCATCCAGGAGCGGAGTCACTCCCAGCCAAAACTGCTCATTTAGACTGAATAGTTATTAGTATTTTGTCACGTTTGCTTTATGGCTATCTCTCTCTCCCTCTTCCTTCTTTCCTTTCTTCCTCCTTCCCTTTGTTCCTCTCTTTTTTTCCTTTTTTTTTGGCTGGAGCAGTTGAAAATAATTTGCAGACATGACACTTCATCCCTAAATACTTTAGTGTGGATCTCCTAAGAACAAGGACATTTCTCCCACATAACACAGTTCCAGTATCCTGCCCCCAAAAAGGAACAAAAATTCCATACCATCATCAAATAGCCAATCGTATTCCTGTTTTCCCAGTCATACACCAGAAATGTCATTTAGAGACTGGGTTTTCAAACGAGGATTTCAGTCAAGGCTCACTGCTTTTGGCTGTGAGATCTCTTTAGTCTCTCTTAAAGCCAACTTAGAACCAATGACCAACATCAGACATGACACTTCATCCCTAAATACTTTAGTGTGGATCTCCTAAGAACAAGGACATTTCTCCCACATAACACAGTTCCAGTATCCTGCCCCCAAAAAGGAACAAAAATTCCATACCATCATCAAATAGCCAATCGTATTCCTGTTTTCCCAGTCATACACCAGAAATGTCATTTAGAGACTGGGTTTTCAAACGAGGATTTCAGTCAAGGCTCACTGCTTTTGGCTGTGAGATCTCTTTAGTCTCTCTTAAAGCCAACTTAGAACCAATGACCAACATTTAAAACACTGGGAGGTTTTGCAGAGAAATCCTGATTTTATGATTTCTCTTGAGAAGCCAATAGATTTGGTAACACTGGACCTGTCTTTTCAAGCGGCATCTGTTCCCTTTAGGACCCCCCTCGGGTTAATTTCACTTGCCCCCACCCCCCGGCCCGGTCCCCAGTTCAGTCAGTCATGTTCCCTACAGTCCCCAGAGAGGTCGTTGGGCTGATCTGAAGAGAAATGGGTTCAAGTCAAATGGCTCCAGATTCAGTCCCAGCTCAGCCACTTAACAGTGTGAAATTTTGGGAAATTTGTGGCTCATCTCTGATTCTCAGATTCCTATCTTTAAAAATGGGATGATGAGGGTCCCTATGTCATAGGTCTGTGTGAAGATTCACTGAGACTAAGCTTAGAAATCTCATAGAGCAGGACCTGCCATAGAGTAACTGCTCAGTGACTATTACCCTTTATCATCATCCTTATTATTGGAATTTTCTCCCCCTTATCTATGGAAGGAGAAGGAAATGGCAACTCACTCCAATACTCTTGCCTGGAAAATCCCATGGACTGAGGAGCCTGGTAGGCTACAGTCCATGGGGTCGCAAAGAGTTGGACACGACTGAGCGACTTCACTTCACTTATCTATGGAAGGAGGTGAAGTTGTAGTCTGGAACTCTGTGCCTAGTGTTGCTCTGCTGTGTCTATTCAGCTGTGTGACATTGGCCAAGTCTCGTCACCTCTCTGGACTTGCATTGAATTTTAGCAGGACGGGTGGCAAGTTCAGTAAGTTCTCATTAGTTATCTATTTAATACATAGTAGTGTATATACGTCCATCCCAATCCATCCCACACCCCCTCATTGGCCTGGCTAATATTCAAGGACACTTGCTGGCTTTGCTATTTTACATAAGCTTGTGTGTAAATTCTCATTTAATTTCATGTCCCATGGAGGTCAGCTTTATGACAATCTGCTTTTCACAGAGGCACAGATTGCTTTTCAAGAGGTGCAAAATCCCTTAGGGAGTGGAGGAGCTGGACTTCAGGCCCAGACAGTCTGAAGCTATGGCGTGGGTCCTTGACCATCAGGCTGCACTGCCTTGAGGCACTGACATCCAGGACTTCAGTCTTTGCCGATCACAGAGAGGTGCTTGATGCCCTGCAAATAAGAGTGCACACATCAGGGCTGGTTCAAGGGGCCCGAGTCAGATCAAGACTATGGATGTTTCCTGCATCTGCCCCTGGAAGGGCCAGCCCTCTTGGCAAAGGCGTTAGTGAGGGCAGGAATGCCTGTTTGAAGCTCTTTACATTCGAAGCCAGTAGGGAACGCATGTCATTATCTTGCCCACCTTCAAACAGTCAGAAATCCAAGTGGCAAATTACATAGCGCCATGTCCCGTGTGTTTTTCAGACACGGTTCACGAACGCTTGAGTCTCTTGCAAAGAAATGGCATCAAGTGATAAACGTCCCTCCTGCTCTTGCCTTTTCTCTCTTATTGCAACTCCCCTCCCATCTCCCTTTTCTTATACATTTATGGTTATCCTGTGGCTTCCACCAGCTGCCCAGGCTGGAAAAGCCCATGAATGCATATGCTGTTGGCCACAAAAAGTCTCTAAGTTATTTTTTTAATTTTAGATTTTAATTGGAGGATAATTGCTTTACAATGTTGTGTTGGTTTCTTCCATTCAACATGGATCAGCCATAGGTATACCTATGTCCCCCCCATCTTGAACCTCCCTCCCACCCCTCACCGCATCCCAGCTGTGTAGGTTGTCATGGAGCACCGGCCTGAGCTTCCTGCATCGTATAGAACGTTCCCACTGGCTATCTAAATTATTTTTCCTTGCAGAATATGTTTTGCTTCTCTTTGGGCACTGAGACCTTGCATTTTAAAAACCAACTTTACTGGAGTCTAATTCAGTGTACACATGTGTAGTTTGATGAATTTGGACACGTGGCTACACCCGTATAACCACTACTCCAGAAAGTAACCTCATGTCCATTGCCCTCAGATCCTTGAAAAATAAATATGCCTCTGGTACAAGAGGAAAATCTCAGGAATCCCATTCAAGTGTTTAAAAGTCAGAAAACCGTTCAGACCTTGGAACCCCTGGAGGCTTCGAAGCAAGATGTTGGAACTCTAAGCTCTATTTGGCGATGTTGGGGTCTTTTATTTATTCACTGTAATTGGAAAGAAAAGGGATGCAGGCTTTTCTTTTCGTTCCTCAGATATGCCATGCTCATTGCTGCCTTGGAGTTGTTGTGTTAGTTTGCCTCAGATTCTCTGGCTGGCCCTTTCTCAGCATTCAGGTCTCAGCTCAGTGTCACCTTGCCCGAGAAGCTGTCCTTGAGCCTCTAGGCTTATTTGCCAATGCTCCCCACGCCCTCCAGCCCATCACTCAATGTGATTTGCTTCATTTCACATTACAGTCTAAAATGAACTTACTAATGTACTGGTTTACTAGTTTATCATCTGCCTCCTTCCATTATTGTTCACAGTAAGGGATGCAGTCTTTCCCCATCTGTCACTCGAGTCCTGGTATAGTACCTGCCACATAGGAGTTCTGATGCCTGACATCCTGGTTTACATGACGTAAGGTACTGCCTCATTCCATCATTTATTTGCTCAAGGATGTAGTCATTCTGTAGGTGTTTATGGAGTACCTACAGTAGATCCACACTGGACTGAGAGCTGTGAGCCTGCAAGGAATAGTGCAGGCACAGAGCTCACGGTCCATGGCAGGAGATGGGTGATGTCCAAGTGAATAGACACTAAGTTGAACCTTATGAAACTGCCAGTATTCCATCACCTTCAACCTCAAAAATGGCAGTCTTTCAGCTGTTTGGAACTGGGTTAAGGATATTGAGGAAAAGTGTAGTTTCTTCAGTAAGGTGCTTTTATTAAGTCAGGGTTCTCCAGAGGAACAGAATCTTTAGGAGATCTGTCTAACTAGCTACTTATCTAGAGATTATGCAGGCTTGCCACACGTGATAATGGAGGCTGGTAGGTACAAAATCTGCAGAGTCAAGGTCCACGTTCTTTTTTTTTTTCCTTCTTCTTTTTTCACTTTTTGTCTGTGCCTCAAAGCATGTGGGATCTTCGTTCCCTGCTGCTGCTGCTGCTGCTGCTGCTAAGTCGCTTCAGTCGTGTCCTACTCTGTGTGACCCCATAGACGGCAGCCCACCAGGCTCCCCCGTCCCTGGGATTCTCTAGGCAAGTACACTGGAGTGGGTTGCCATTTCTTTCTCCAATGCATGAAAGTGAAAAGTGAAAGTGAAGTCACTCAGTCGTGTCCGACTCTTAGCAACCCCATGGACTGTTTTTTTTTTTTTCCTTCTTCTTTTTTCACTTTTTGTCTGTGCCTCAAAGCATGTGGGATCTTCGTTCCCTGCTGCTGCTGCTGCTGCTGCTGCTAAGTCGCTTCAGTCGTGTCCTACTCTGTGTGACCCCATAGACGGCAGCCCACCAGGCTCCCCCGTCCCTGGGATTCTCTAGGCAAGTACACTGGAGTGGGTTGCCATTTCTTTCTCCAATGCATGAAAGTGAAAAGTGAAAGTGAAGTCACTCAGTCGTGTCCGACTCTTAGCAACCCCATGGACTGCAGCCTACCAGGTCCTCCATCCATAGGATTTTCCAGGCAAAAGAGTACTGGAGTGGGGTGCCATTTGCCTTTGCTGACCAAACCCATGTTCCCTGCAATGGAAGCATGGAGTCTTAGTCACTAGACCACCAGGGAAGTCCTAAGGTCCAGTTTGAATCCGAAAGCCTATAAGTCACTGTAGAACCATGAGGACCTGATGTCCCAGTCTGAAGACCATCAGACAGGAAAATTCTGTTTCTTGGGGGAGGATGAAGCTTTGTTCTATTCCAGTCTTCAACCGACTGGATGAGGCTCACCCATGCTGTGGAGGACAATTGGCTTTCCTTCCATTCCGTTCCGTTCAGTCGCTCAGTTGTGTCCGACTCTTTGAGACCCCATGAATCACAGCACGCCAGGCCTCCCTGTCCATCACCAACTCCCGGAGTTCACTCAGACTCATGTCCATTGAGTCCGTGATGCCATCCAGCCATCTCATCCTCGGTCGTCCCCTTCTCCTCCTGTCCCCAATCCCTCCCAGCATCAGGGTCTTTTCCAATGAGTCAACTCTTCGCATGAGGTGGCCAAAGTACTGGAGTTTCAGTTTTAGCATCATTCCTTCCAAAGAAATCCCAGGGTTGATCTCCTTCAGAATGTACTGGTTGGATCTCCTTGCAGTCCAAGGGACTCTCAAGAGTCTTCTCCAACACCACAGTTCAAAAGCATCAATTCTTCTGCGCTCAGCCTTCTTCACAGTCCAACTCTCACATCCATACATGACCACAGGAAAAACCATAGCCTTGACTAGACGGACCTTAGTCGGCAAAGTAATGTCTCTGCTTTTGAATATACTATCTAGGTTGGTCATAACTTTTCTTCCAAGGAGTAAGCGCCTTTTAATTTCATGGCTGCAGTCACCATCTGCAGTGATTTTGGAGCCCAAAAAAACAAAGTCTGACACTGTTTCTACTGTTTCCCCATCTATTTCCCATGAAGTGATGGGGCCAGATGCCATGATCTTCGTTTTCTGAATGTTGAGCTTTAAGCCAACTTTTCCACTCTCCTCTTTCACTTTCAACAAGAGGCTTTTTAGCTCCTCCTCACTTTCTGCCATAAGGGTGGTGTCATCTGCATATCTGAGATTATTGATATTTCTCCCAGCAATCTTGATTCCAGCTTGTGTTTCTTCCAATCCAGCGTTTCTCATGATGTACTCTGCATATAAGTTAAATAAGCAGGGTGACAATATACAGCCTTGATGTACTCCTTTTCCTATTTGGAACCAGTCTGTTGTTCCATGTCCAGTTCTAACTGTTGCTTCCTGACCTGCATACAGATTTCTCAGGAGGCAGATCAGGTGGTCTGGTATTCCCATCCCTTTCAGAATTTTCCACAGTTTATTGTCTATCAATATAAATGTTAATTTCATCCAAAAACACCCACTCAGAGGCATCCAGAATAATCTTTGACCAAATCTTTGGTCACCCTGTGGCACCCAGTCAAACTGACACATAAAATTTACCATCACAATACCTTTAGGATCTTGCTCTTCCGAGTGTGGACCAGCGGTCTCTCCATCACCTGGCCCAAAAGCTCAGGGCCTACTGCAGACATCTTGAATCAGAATCTGCATCCTAACAAAACCCCCTAGGTAATCCGTGTGCACATTCAAGTTTGAGAAGCACAAAGAGTGTGTGCTACACATAAATACCAGTTCCTTGGGCATTAGTTTGGTTTGTAGTACACGGTTGGTTCTTTCCAGTAATTCACTAAATTAGAAAAAGAAAAAACACGTCCCTATTTGTAACATGGTTTTTAGTATACACCACAATATATGGGCTTCCCTGGGTTCAGATGGTAAAGAATCTGACTCCAATGCAGGAGACCCAGGTTCGATCTCTGGGTTGGGAAGATCCCCTGGAGAGGGAAATGGCAACCCACTCCAGTATTCTTGCCTGGAGAACTTCATGGACAGAGGAGCCTGGCAGGCCACAGTTCATAGGATCCCAAAGAGTTGGAAATGACTGAGTGGCTAACATATACAATATATGCACATATTAGCAAGCAGTTATTAGGTACACTATAGCGTTTATTATTTTTAAAATATTATTGAAAGATGGTTGACTTACAATGTTGTATTAATTTCTGCAGCAAAGTGATTCAGTTACATGTATTCTTTCTCATATTGTTTTTCATTGTGGCTTATCACTCGGAGAAGGCAATGGCACCCCACTCCAGTACTCTTTTGCCTGGAAAATCCCATGGATGGAGGAGCCTGGCAGGCTGCAGTCCATGGGGTCGCTAAGAGTCGGACACGACTGAACGACTTCACTTTGACATTCACTTTCATGCATTGGAGAAGGAAATGGCAACCCACTCCAGTATTCTTGCCTGGAGAATCCCAGGGACGGGGGACCCTGTTGGGCTGCTGTCTATGGGGCCGCACAGAGTCGGTCACGACTGAAGCGACTTAGCAGCAGCAGCAGCATGGTTTATCACAGGATATTGCATACGGTTTCCTGTGCTATAGTTGTTGTTCAGTCGCTGTCATGTCTGGTTCTTTGTGACCCCATGAACTGCAGCATGCCAGGCTTCCCTGTCCTTCACTATCTCCTGGAGTTTGCTCAAACTCATGTCCATTGAGTCAATGATGCTATTCAACAATCTCAGCCTCTGCTGCCCCTTGTCATCTTGCCTTCAGTCTTTCCCAGCATTAAGGTCTTTTCCAATAAGTCAGTTACTCACATCAGGTGACCAAAGTATTGGAGCTTCAGCTTCAGCATCAGTCCTTCCAATGAATATTTAGGGTTGATTTCCTTTAGGATTGACTGGTTTGATCTCCTTGTAGCCCAAGGGATTCTCAAGAGTCTTCTCTAGCACCACAATTCAAAACCATCAATTCTTTGGCACTCAGCCTTCTTTATAGTCCATCTCACATCCATACATGATTACTGGACAGTCCATAGCTTTGACTATATGGATCAATGACTATATGTGATGATATATCTAGATATATCCTAGATATACTCCTAGAGTATATATCCTAGAGTATATCCTAGATATACTCTAAAGGCATATATCTAATAGGCAAAGTGATGTCTCTGCTTTTTAATACCCTGTCTAGTTAGGCAGAAAGTGAGGAGGAGCTAAAAAGCCTCTTGTTGAAAGTGAGAGAGGAGAGTGAAAAAGTTGGCTTAAAGCTCAACATTCAGAAAATGAAGATCATGGCATCTGGCCCCATCACTTCATGGGAAATAGATGGGGAAACAGTAGAAACAGTGTCAGACTTTGTTTTTTTGGGCTCCAAAATCACTGCAGATGGTGACTGCAGCCATGAAATTAAAAGGCGCTTACTCCTTGGAAGAAAAGTTATGACCAACCTAGATAGCATATTCAAAAGCAGAGACATTACTTTGCCGACTAAGGTCCGTCTAGTCAAGGCTATGGTTTTTCCTGTGGTCATGTATGGATGTGAGAGTTGGACTGTGAAGAAGGCTGAGCGCCGAAGAATTGATGCTTTTGAACTGTGGTGTTGGAGAAGACTCTTGAGAGTCCCTTGGACTGCAAGGAGATCCAACCAGTCCATTCTGAGGGAGATCAATCCTGGGATTTCTTTGGAAGGAATGATGCTAAAACTGAAGCTCCAGTACTTTGGCCACCTTATGTGAAGAGTTGACTCACTGGAAAAGACCCTGATGCTGGGAGAGATTGGGGGCAGGAGGAGAAAGGGACGACTGAGGATGAGATGGCTGGATGGCATCATGAACTCGATGGACGTGAGTCTGAGTGAACTCCGGGAGTTGGTGATGGACAGGGAGGCCTGGTGTGCTGCGATTCATGGGGTCACAAAGAGTCGGACACGACTGCGTGACTGAACTGAACTGAACTAGTTTTGTTATAACTTTTCTTCCAAGGAGCAAGCATCTGAATTTCGTGACTGCAGTCCCTGTCACAGTGATTTTGGAGCCCAAGAAAATAAAGTATATCACTGTTTCCCCATCTATTTGCCATGAAGTGATGGGACTGGATGCCATGATCTTCATTTTTTGAATGCTGTGCTATATAATAGGACCTTGTTGTTTAGATATACTCTAAAGCATACATAAGAGCAAGTATATTAAACAGAACTGAAGGTGAAACAAATATTTAAATTTGTTGCCAATGGTGATGACTTTGTGTAGTCACTAATGTGTGTTGACGATGAAGCTCATCATTCATACATAGATCCATATTTTGAATAGTCTTCATGAGAGTTAGAATTATTTTTGGCTGATTTCATTTTGATCTGAATAGGCCATCATTTTTTTTAACCTCGTGAGAAGCTGTTGAAGAGGAGAGGGTCCAGTCTATCATTTTCCTGTCCTTGTTTCATCAGTATTGTCTCCAGGAGTGTTGGTTTTGTTTGAGGGAACATTCTTAAGCCCCATGTCCACCTAGTGAAGGCTAGCTTAGTACAGCTAGATTCTTTGCTTGCACATCCCTTTGGGGGTGGATATAACTACAGCACAGCTGATGCACCCTAAAGATGATGCCACTGACAAGGTTGACACCTTGGTCCAAGGTTCTTGATTCTCACCATCCAACATGGGTGTTCCAAGTAAGCGCTCCAGCCCCAGTTCACACATTTATTTATTTTTAATGACTAAAGACCATACACAAAAGTTGTCATATTTCCTTCCCCCCCCCACCCTGCCAAACTATATTAGGCATTCCCCAAGTGAGTGGACCACACCTTGAAGACACCTTGTCCAGGATACAGAGGCTTTGAGAATCCTTGTCCTCATGCCTGCTCTGTGAAGGGCTGCCTTGAGGAAAAGTATCCTTGATTTTCTGGTGAATTTCATGAATTTTGGCACTTAGTAGGAGCCAGGGAATCTGCCGATGGCGGTGCTGACCGAATTCACAGATAGCCACCCTGATCATTTACTTTGCTATCCTCTTGAAAGTTCAAATATTTTGAAATTTTGGAGAGAAATCTTTAGAGAATGTGGTGAGAACTCTGGCCTCTTTTTTTTTTTTTTTTTAACTTGATAGTGTCTTAATCTGCCTTTATTTATTTTTATTTGCTTATTTTATTATTTTGGCTGCAGTGAGTCTTCATTGTGGTGTGTGGGCCCTTCTTTGTAGACTGTGGGCTTCACTAGCTGTGGTGCTGGCTTAGTTGCCCTTCATAATGTGATGAGAACTCTGGCCTCTTTTTTTTTTTTTTTAACTTGACAGTGTCTTAATCTGCCTTTATTTATTTTTATTTGCTTATTTTATTATTTTGGCTGCAGTGGGTCTTCTTGTGGTGTGTGGGCCCTTCTTTGTAGACTGTGGGCTTCACTAGCTGTGGTGCTGGCTTAGTTGCCCCTCGGCATGGAAGATTTTAGTTTCCTGACCAGGGATCAAGCCCTGTATTGGAAGGCAGATTCACTGGATGGCCAGTGAAATCCCATACTATGGCTTCTTGTTCAGGAAAAATGCACAAATAAAATTTCTGTTCAATTTTAGAGGAGTTCAGAGATCCTCTGAAGTTCAATAAAGAACCTATGTACTTATTTATTTTTATTTTAATATATTTCTTAAAATTTTTTTTAAACTGGAGGATAATTGCTTTACAATGTGTTGGTTTCTACCATTCATCAACATGAATCTGCATATGGCAACTTCTCATTAGCTATTGTTTTATATATGGTAACGCATATATATATCTCATTGTTGCCCTCTCACTTCATCCCAACATCTCCTGCCCTCACTGTGTCCATAAGTCTGTTTTCTATGTCTGGGTCTCTGTTTCTGTCCTGCAACTAAGAAAGAACATGTTTAGAAGTGAAAAAAAGGCGAATTAGATTTGAGAGACGTCTGTCTTGTATTTCAAACATTTCTTTCCTGCAGCCCCTTTTAAGTTTCAGGTTCTGCTTACTGTGCAGGGTCAGGAGGAGCTTAAACAATGATTTCAAAGATGTTCAGGTTTGTATCTTAGTCCTTCCGCTGATTAACTGGGTTAACTTGGGCGTGCGTGCATGCATGCTAAGTTGCTTCAGTCTTGTCCAACTCTTTGCTACCTGATGGACTGTAGCCCGACAGGGCAGTCTTTTAAAAAATATTTACTTATTTATTTGGTTGTGCCAGGTCTTAGTTGCAGCATGTGGGATCTAGTTTCCTGACCAGGGATCGAACCCAGGCGCCCTGAATTGGGAGCTTGGAATGTTAGCCACTGGACTACCAGGGAAGTCCCGCTGGGCCGTCTTTTTGTTCTGGAGAATGGGTATAGTAATCCATGCCTTGTAACGCTCTCCCACTTGTTGGCTGCAGTTCAGCTTTATAGCCTTCTTGTCCCTCAGATCTGAACTCTTCCATGCCTCAGGGTCTTTGCACTTGCTGACCCCTCTGACTGGAATGTTCTTTCATCCTCTTTATGGCAGTAACACCTCACTGTTCAGGGCTCAGCTCAGATGCCTCCTCAGGAAGGCTTTTTCCTGATCAGCCAATCTGTCAGTTTATTTCAGATTTTTTTTTTTTTTATAGTATACAATGCAGTGGTTTGTACTATATTGAGAAAGTTGAGCAACCATCACCACTGTCTAATTCTAGAACATTTTCATCACCCTAAAAAGAAACCCCTCCCTCATTAGCAGTGACATCCCATTTCCCCTCCCACACCCCTGGCCCCTGGCAACCACTAATCTGCTGTCCGTATGGATTTTCCCATTCTGAACAGTTCAAGTAAATGGAATCACTTCATCTTTCTGAGTCTTTGTTGACTCATCTGCAAAGAAGGAGTAATAACCCTCATGATGTGTTTGCTACTGCTAAGTCACTTCAGTCATGTCCGACTGTGCGACCCCATAGATGGCAGGCTACCAAGCTCCCCCGTCCTTGGGATTCTCCAGGCAAGAACACTGGAGTGGGTTGCTATTTCCTTCTCCAGTGCATGAAAGTGAAAAGTGAAAGTGAAGTCGCTCAGTCGTGTCTGATCCTCAGCGACCCCATGGACTACAGCCTTCCAGGCTCCTCCATCCATGGGATTTTCCAGGGAAGAGTACTGGAGTGGGGTGCCATTGCCTTCTCCGCATGATGTGTTTATGTGCTGCCTAATTGAATTAAGGCATGTCACGTGACTAGTATAGTGACTGGCTTATGGGAAGTACTCAACAAATGTTACTTATTGTTACTAACACTGGGCCGTAGCTGTACCTGAAGTGTTGGTATCTAGTGTTAGCAAGAGTACTGTGGTGTGCTCAGTTGTGTCCAACTCTTTGCAACCCCATGGACTGTAGCCCACCAGGCTCCTCTTGTCCATAGGATTTCCCAGGCAAGGATACTGGAGTGAGTTACCATTTTTCTCTCCAGGGGATCTTCTTGAACCAGGGATCAAACCCATGTCTCTTACATCTTCTGCATTGACAAACATATTCTTTACCACTAGCGCCACCTGGGAATAAACATTTTTTAAAAATTATTATTAAGACTAGTTATAAAGGGTGACTAAACTTGTTGGGTGCAGACATATCACATATACTCATCATTTAATCCTCTCAATAACTCTATAAAGTGGGTAACACTGCTATTACATCAGTAACATGAGAGGTGTATGAATTACTCTGCAGGAGATCCTTATGTAATTTCTAATTGCAGTGATCTTCTTTACTTATGTCTTTTTCCCCTCCACTCTAAGTAGAATGTCAGCTCCATGGAGAAAAGGGTCTTGTCTTTTGTTCATAAGCCCAAATCCCTGGTAGCTCAGATGGTAAGGAATCCTCCACCTGCAATGTGGGAGACCTGGGTTTGATCCCTGGGTTGGGAAGATCCCCTGGAGGAGGGAACAGCAGCCCACTCCAGTATTCTTGCTTGGAGAATTTCATGGATAGAGGAGCCTGGTGGGCTACAGTTCATGGGGTCACAAGGAGTCAGACATGACTGAGCCACTTTCAATTTTTAAGAATGAGTAGGTGCTAGTCATTGTTTTGAATGAATCAATTTAAGCTTTCTCTCCTTTCAGGGCCCTTGCAGACGTCATGAGGCCACAGGGCCACTGCAACCCTGACCACATGGAGAGGGATCTCAACATTGTGGTCCACGTCCAGCATTATGAGAACATGGATACCAGAACCCCCATAAATAATCTTCGTAAGTATATCTCTGCCATCCAGTTCTGGTCCCACGGGGTGACCCAAGCGGTGGTCACACCTCCAGATTTCATGGTGTGTGTTTGGGTTCATGAGGAGCTTCTCTTTGTTGACTAAGAAGTTTTATTTTATCTCTTCTAGATCTAACTGTGGGTGGCATCCTCAGATTTCACTTTGTTTCTCCGTTAAAGAGTCATCCACGTGGTGGATTTCTCATAGTTGGTTCTTCTGTTAACAGGCACTTTGGAGGTCCATCTTGGTCATATGTTAACTAATAGCCCTTTTGGCTGGTCATCATGGTTAGGTACTTAGCTAACCAAAGGATTACTTGGTTGGTTCATCCTAGATAGTAAATCTGTTAGCCAATAACCTATTTTGTTGGTTCATCTTGATTGGGTAATCTGTTAACCAATGGTTCATTTGCTTATCTGTCTGCCTTGTACGGTAGACCAGTTGTCACTTTCAGGTTTCATATGGCTTTCAGCTAACAGATACTGGTTCAGAAGAATTAGATTTATTTTTCATGAAACCAGAGCTTCATAAACATAATACACAAATGCTTTGTGTGTGTATGTGTGTGTGTGTGTGTGTACCTGTGCATGTATTTGGGGGCTTTTGAATTGTGGTTATGTTAGTTTGGGTGTGTACCTATGATTCAACAGAAGCAAATTGTTCTGTTGTTCTCCCAGGGGGGAAAAGTTGCATTTGCTATTGTGTTTCAATAGGTGTTCTTTAGCTGACAGAGCATTCCTGGAAATCTTAGCGTGGTCTCAAAGATTTTCTTTCCTTTCAAAGGTCAGTATATACAATATATATTATGGAGCTGATGTACTGACTATAGAGAGTGGGGAAAAATAAGATTGTTTTGTTTTTGACAGTAGTGTACTATCATGGTTATTCCTAGCAATTATGTTTTCAAGTAAGCCCCACATTAAAGTAATGTGTAGGGCTTGGTTTAAAATAATAAAAGCCAGAAAATGTAAAGGATGCATTTAGTTGTAGGGGGAGGTTTTTAAAAAATAGAAACAGTTCTGGCATTTTTGCACATTTTTCTAGTCTGGGTCACCTTTGCTAAAGTTCCACCAGAAACAGCATTGGTGTTTTATTTGCTGAATCATAGTTTTGCCCTGTTTGGTTGCAAAGTTTTATGCTCAATGGGTAGAGGAGTAAGTCTGTGGAATTTGACATTGGTGATGCAAATTATCTGATTCTGCATGGTGATAATTGCTCATGGCCTTGGAAATGTTGCAGTATGTTTGCAAAGTTGATGTGTATGTGGTTTGAAAGGGGTTACTAAGTAGGAAGTCTTAAGTTCCATTCTATTAAGTAACTTGACATTTTCTGGGTCACCTTTGCTAAAGTTCCACCAGAAACAGCATTGGTGTTTTATTTGCTGAATCATAGTTTTGCCCTGTTTGGTTGCAAAGTTTTATGCTCAATGGGTAGAGGAGTAAGTCTGTGGAATTTGACATTGGTGATGCAAATTATCTGATTCTGCATGGTGATAATTGCTCATGGCCTTGGAAATGTTGCAGTATGTTTGCAAAGTTGATGTGTATGTGGTTTGAAAGGGGTTACTAAGTAGGAAGTCTTAAGTTCCATTCTATTAAGTAACTTGACATTATTTATGAACTGGATCAGAAAAATGATATGAGAAATAGCCACATGTTAGAGCAAAATACACAGTCACTGGAAGTTTTATGACCAAATCTCACAGCCCCAAAAGGCATGGTGAATCACGCCAACTCTGATATAGCAATTGTGGCATCCAGTTCTGGCTTCGATGGAAATGAGCACATCCTCTTTCAGAATGCAGTGGAAAATAAGTTGAACCTAGGTGTATATGAGTCCTAAATATCATAAGTGAGTGAATATGACCATGAAGTAGAGAAAGCTGAAATGGTGTTGAGTCCCTGGCTATAAAAAGGTGACTGTTGAAAGTTTCTTATTTGAAGTTTCAATTTCTAGGGTGATTTTGAATCAGCTCTTGAGTGGAATAACAAACTCATTGAAGTCACTCAAATTACACCACTCCGTCGGGCCAAAGGGCAGGCAACATTAATGAATCTTGCTTTAGTAAGGGATCTTTGTTTAAAGTTGTACTGAAAATAAATTGTGGTTTAGAGATGGGTCTCTAGGTACAGAGTATTTCAGAAGTCTCCTGTGACTGACTAACTTGGTTTATTTATGAGTC
>SJXQ01010366.1:7998-20749 GCA_006408695.1 Aepyceros melampus
TACAAGGCCATAAACTGGGTGGCTTAAATAACAAGTTTACTTTCTGTTCTTTCTGGAAGCTTGAGTCCAAAACCAAGGTGCCAGCATGGTCGGAGTCCAGTGAGGACTCTTCCTGGCTCTCAAATGTTCACCTTCTAGTCGGGCGCTCACGTGGTGCCAGGGGCAAGTGCCTCTGGTGTCTCTTCCTATAAGCTCACTAATCATATCAGATTAGGGCCCCAACCATGCATCCTCATTTAACCTTCCTTCCTTCCTTCCTCCACATACAGTCACATTAGAGTTTAGGGCCTCAGTGTATGAATTTGGGGCACAGTTAGCCACTCCGTCGTGTCCCAACTCTGTGACCCCATGAACTGTAGCCCACCAGGCTCCTCTGTCCATGGAATTCCCCAGGCAAGAATACAGGAGTGGGTTGCCATCCCCTTCTCCAGGGGGTCTTCCCAACCCAGGGATCGAACCCAGGTCTCCCACATTGCAGGCAGATTCTTACCATCTGATCCACCAGGGAAGCCCCCGTGGAGGGGGCACAATTCAGTCCATAACAATTCATACGTTGATGGACATTTTGATTATTTGCAGTTTTTGGTTGTGACAAGTTAAGAGCTGCTAAGAACATTTGCATGTGAATCTTTGTATAGACATTTATTTTTGTTTTCTCTTGAGTGAATGATTAGGAGTGGAATGGCTGGAACCACACGATAAGTATTATGTTTTCAGCTCTAGTTTTGCTTTTTCTAAACTGCTGAACTATTTTCCAAAGTCTTTTTACCATTTCCCATTCCCACCAGCAGTATGTGAGGGTTCCATTTCCTCCTCATCTTCATCAACACTTGGTGTGGTCAGTTTTTCATTTTAGTCATTACAATAGGAAGGTTGTATAACAGTATCTCACTGTGGTTTTAGTTTGCAATACCCTAATGACTTGTAATGTTGAGCATCTTTTCATGTGGCTAATTTGCTATCCACTTGTTTTCTTTGGTGGAGTACCCAGAGGGATTTTCCCCATTTTAACTGAGTTATTTGTTCCCATGTTGTTGACTTGAGATTTCTTTTTATTTCCTGGATATGAGTCCTTTATCAGGTACACACTTTGCAAAGATTTTTCTCCCAGTCTGTGGCCTGTCTTTTTATTCCCTTAACAATGCCTTCTGAAGGGTAGGAGTTTTTTTATTTTCCCCATGAAATCCCATTCATCAATTCATTCTCTTATAGATTGTGCTTTTGGTATCATTTCTAAAAAAATCTTTTGTCTTCCCAAGGTCACAGATATTTTCTCTAATTTTTTTTTCTGGAAATTTTGTGGTTTTAGGTTTTACACTATGTGTATAATTCATTTGGTTTTTGTCTCTAGAGATCCTAGATGTGAATCGACACTCTCTTTTTTTCAGCGTGTGGATGTCCAGCTGCTCTAGTGCCATTTTCTGAAAAAGGCCATCCATTTTTCACTACATCATCTTTTTATTTGTTTATCTGGCTGTGTTGCATCTAGCTGCGGCGTTCAGGATCTTTTTGCACCATGGGAGGTCTTCACTGTGACTGGAGGGCTCAGGAGGTGCCGGCGTGGGCTTAGCTGCTCCAGGGCGTGTGGGATCGTAGTTCTCCGACCACGTATCAAATCCGTGTCCTCTGCATTGCAAGGCAGAGTCTCACCGCTGGACCACCAGGGAAGTCCCACTGCATTGTCTTTGTTGTGAGTTGAACTGTGTCTGCCACAGAGATGTTCAGGTCCTAGCCCCCAGTCCCTGTGAACATGGCCTATTTTGGAGATAGAGTCTTTGTTTACAGATGCCAAGTGGAGATGAAGTCACACTGGATTAGGGTGAATCCTCGTCCAAGGGTCGGTGTCTTTATAAGAAGAGAGAAATCTGGACACAGAAACAGCACAGAGAGGAAAACAGCACACCGTCTACCCTGTGACGTAGAGACAGACGAGGTGCCTCTGCAAGCACGGGGTGTTAAGCATTGCCTCGCCCACTGAAAGCTAGGAGAGCGGCCGGGACAAACCTCCCTCCAGAGCGCGCCACGCCTCCACACCCCCATGTCTGACCTGCAGCTCCAGAGCCTTGGGAGAATACACTTCTGTTGTTTTAAACCTCCCAATTTGTGGTCATTTGTTTTGGCTGCCCTAGGAAGCCAGTACAGACCTTATATAAATACATTTTTAAATTACCTCATTATTCTTACTTTATTTATTCTTCGGCCATGCTGCAGCACGCGGCATCTTAGTTCCTCGACCAGGAATGGAACTCGGGCCCCCCCGGCCTTGGAGGCACAGTCTTAACCGCTGGACCACCAGGGACGACTATGGTTTTTAAAGATCTATTTTAACACAAAAAATAACTCAGCATGACCCCTTACGTGTCCCTGTCACTTTGGCTGGAAACACATCCACACACAGGTAATGTATTAATTAACGAATAGTGTGCTCATTTTGTGGGATTTGATTTTCATATCCACTCAGCCTTTGCACATGGCTTGAGCATGTGCAGCGGGCTCTGGAGGCGCCCCGCTGTCTGGCAGGTCGCAGGCGGAGCAGGCGCCCCCGCCGACTTGGCGACCTTCGGGCAGCGCTCAGGGTTCCAGGCACGGGGGCGGAATCGCCAGATGGTCGAGAAGAGCCTCCTTCATTCAGGTGACCCCATGCATGTGGGCGGTGAGAGAGATTACAGACAGAGGAGAGGCTGGGGCTGTGGGCCAAAAGCCAGCGTCCAAAGACGGGCCCCACACGCGGCTGCAATGGAGCACACGGACCGTGCCAGCGAATCCCCCCTTGGCATGGCGGCGGGTGAAGAGCTGCACTGCAAAGTGAAAGAATTAACCTTCAAAGAGCAGGCTGCGGGGCTTCCTTCTGTCTCCTGTACTTGACATCCCCCTGCTGCCCCAGGAAACGGATGCAGTCCTCTGTGGTTCCCCGCCAGGCCCATATGTGGTGACATTCACTCATCCCAAGCGCCAGTCTTCACTAGCTGCCTGGGGGGCAGTGTCTGTCTGGCCCAGGGCCTACCCCGGGACTGGCCTCATCAGCCTCAAATTTTTACATTTGCCCGTGACTTTGGGATTTCAGCTACTGGACTATATGATGGCTGGTGTGAGATGAGATTCTTAAGTGCAGGGCATTACCTGAGGGTGAATATTAGTTACACCTAAGAGGGGACTCAGGGCCTTGTCAGCACATTCCCAGGGACGCCACTGCTTCTGAGCCAAAGCAAAGGGAAGGGGAAGGAAACAGCCAATTATCAAGCACTTACTGTATGCAGGCAGTGCCTGGTGCTTTCCGGCAAATTATCACATTGAAAACATCAGCAAAGCACGGATCTAAAACCAGAAAAGGACACAGCCATGTGCAGAACTTCCACCCACGTGCTGACGCCTTCGGCCCCCTCGGGAGCTATGACACACGAGGAGCTCTGCACACCACGTGTCCTTCACCTTCGATTGTTCATATCCCGTCTACCTTAAGCCCTGGAGAGCTGAAGGCTGGCCTTCACAGTGGGCAGTAAAACCAGCTGAGGACAGCTGACGAGAGCCACCTGAGAAAGGGAGTCGTCCGCTTTACACTCAGCCTTGTCTTCTTTCCTGGAAGTCGGAGTGCTGAAGTCACTGAGTTGTGACTGACTCTCACGACCCTATAGACTGCAGCCTGCCAGCCTCCTCTGTCCATGGGATTTCCCAGGCAAGAGTACTGGAGTGGTTGCCATTTCCTCCTCCAGGGGATCTTCCCAACCTAGAGATCGAACCCAAGTCTCCTGCTTGGCAGGCAGATTCCTTACCCCTGAGCCACCTGGGAAGCACCAAAAGTGTGTATTTCACTGTGATGTGAAGAGTTCTGTAAATGAATGTCAGTGGCTAGGACTTCATTATCAGAGGTCATGCACAGCTCAGCTAACTCCTCTCAAAGGAGCAGGAGGCTGTTTCCAGAGGACACGGACCCTGCCACGCTTACAGTGTGTCCCTTCCCTACAAAGCGGGCACAGATTCTCTGTAAACTCCAAGCCACTTACCGCACCCACACTCCCACCTGCATCTAAGCATATGCCATGACACCTCAGGCACGATGGGCGAACAGATTATTTATGGGACTTGGCAGAGACGTCTTGATCAGGGTTTTTAGTCACCGCCTCCATAACGGCACCCACTGTGCCAGTGAGCAGGTGAAGTGAATAATAAAACATCCGACTTGGGAGGTCAGGTCCCGCTCCTGTTTCTCATTATTCCATATGTGATTAGCCAGAGCCTCTCCGCAGCTTAGCTCCCCACTGTGAAGGTGGGCTGCTCATGACTCAGACCGGTTCTTTCGTCGCAGAGGTAGGAGAGCAAGAGTGGAAATTGCTCCAGTGCAATCCTTTTATTTTGAAGAAAAAAAAAAGGCACCATTTTTTGACTTATTGAAATGGAAGGCTAGAGCCTGTTTTCCCTCTTTTCCATTTCAGTGCCGTCCTCACTGAGTTCATCGGTAAACCCTGAGGCTCCATTAAAATATAACTTGATCAGGGATCAAGCTTTAGCATCATCCTAATTGATTTGTTTCCCTCCTGACCAAACACCTTTGTCTGAAGGAAAGGAAAATGATGGAACCTCCTGTTTTATCTCAAAGAAAAAAAGCAAAAAGACACCAGAAGCTGCAGAAATAGGAATTTATAGCATAGACAGAAGTCTCTTCTATAAGGTCTCTCTAGCCAAAGTTAGAACTAGACTCAAAAATGCCAACATGGGAGAAATGTGATTATCTAAGTGATGTTCATGTTAATTGTGTTACTTGGCCACCCTTGGCCAAGTTTTCTAATAAAGCCTAGATAGATAAACAAGATAAATAGCAAGCTTATGTAAACAGATGATTTTTATAAACTGTATTAACTAGCACACTTGGGAGTCTAAATTGTTGAATACTGATCGTAAGACTATTCAAAGGATGACCACACATCCTTTATCTTTCTGCTCTTTGTTTATAAACAGCATTATCCTATAATATAAAGGTCATATATATAGATTATATATTATAGAATAATAAATACATATTATAGAATAATCAATTATAAATAGTCATGTTGTGACGATTTGCTCAGCATTGTATTCAGTGGTTTGGCCCAAGTTCCACCCTGCAGAGGAGAACTCTCCCTCTCCCAGACTGAGAACAGTAATACCAGTGGGTAGTAACAGGCTGAAGAAATCCACATCTCCATGTGGACGACACTGGGGCAGATGAGAGGTTAAAGCGTCTGCCTCCAATGCGGGAGACCTGGGTTCGATCCCTGGGTCGGGAAGATCCCCTGGAGAAGGAAATGGCAACCCACTCCAGTATTCTTGCTTGGAGAATCTCATGGACTGAGGAGCCTGGTGGGCTGCAGTCCATGGGGTCACAAAGAGTCGGACACGACTGAATGACTGACTTACTCACTTACTTAACCTGCGTCCAGGCACCCAGGCCGCAACTTCTCCCCCAGGTCCCGGTTCTTTCTGACCACGTGACTGCACTGAGCTAAGGAAACACGAATGGAAGGCCAGCAGCCAAGGTTTTGCTGGTTTCCCAGTCTCCCGCTGCAGGTACCTCTGGACTCTGTACTGCAATGGCGCCTCTGCCTGCCTCGCTCTGAGTGACCTATTAAGTCATGCCCTCCCGCTGGCCTGTAGCTGAGATGAAGTGAGAGCTGTCACAGGACAGACACACCGAGTTTCACGGCGCTGAGTCCCTGAGATTTTGGAGTTACTTGTTGTTTAGTCGCTCAGTCGTGTCGGACTCTTTGTGACCCCATGGACTGTAGACCAGCAGGCTCCTCTGTCCGTGGGATCTCCCAGGCAAGAGCACTGGGGTGAGTTGCCATTCCTCCACAGGGGACCGTCCTGATCCACGGATGGAACCTGTGACTCCTGCATTGCAGGCAGACTCTTTACCACTGAGTCTCCAGGGAAGCCCTATAATTTTGCCCACAGTAATACAAGAATGACCAAAACTGCTAACTTCTCATAGGAAGAGGAGCTAACCCACTGGTATGACCGACCTTCATGATGACTCCTGATGCTTCATCCAAAATACACGTGCCCCAGTTGTTTTTTCCCATGAGTAAGAGTGGATCTCGTTGACCAGTTCATCTTTTTCCATTTCTCCTCAAAATTAACAGCACATATTTTTGAGATTAAAGACTGTGCCCAGAGATGGACACGCACAGAGGGAGCGTAGACGTGTACCGAGGAGGCAGAGATTAGAGTCATGCAGCTCCAGGCCCAGGCATGCCAAGGGATGTGGCAACCCCTGGGAGCTGGGAGAGGAACAGGAGCGGGTACAGCCTCCGGACCCCGAGAAGGAGCCTCCTGCCGACGCCGTGATTTGGGACTTCGGGCCTCCAGAGCTATAAAAGACGGAGAGCCTGATGTTTGCTACCACCCAGCTTTTGGTCCTTTGTGAGGGCAACATTAGGAAATGAATACAGTGACTTTTAGCAATACTTTCTACCACTCCTCAACCTGCCTGGCATTTTTATGATGAGTCTTTACACGATGGCCTGCACATTCCTGCATTTTTAAGCTTCGTTTTCCAAGCCTCTTTTGAGTTGAGTAAAATGGGTACAGGGCCTAAACTCTGCTTCAGCCAAATGAACCCCAGCAGGGTCAGAAGCAGCGTCTTTTCGTTTCTCTCTCTTTTACTTTTGTTATATTCATTCATTTATTTATTTTTAGATTCCACATGTAAGTGAAAACATATGGTATTTGTCCTTCTCTGATTTACTTCACCTAAGCATAATAACCTCCAGGCCAAATCAGGTTGTTTCAAATGGCAAAATTTCATTATTCATTTTTATGGCTGAGTAAATTCCATTGTGTGTCTATATACACATCTGTGTGTGTGTGTGTGTGTGTGTGTGTGTGTGTGTGAATTCAGTTCAGTTGCTCAGTCGTGTCCGACTCTTTGGGACCCCAAGGAATGCAGTACGCCAGGCCTCCCTGTCCATCACCAACTCCTGGAATTTACTCAAACTCATGTCCATTGAGTCGGTGACACCATCCAACCATTTCATCCTCTGCCATCCCCTTCTCCTCCTGCCTTTAATCTTTCCCAGCAACAGGGTCTTTTCAAATGAATCAGTTCTTCCCATCAGTTGCCCAAAGTATTGGAGTTTCAGCTTCATCATCACTCCTTCCAATGAATATTCAGGACTGATTTTCTTTAGGATGGATTGGTTGGATCGCTTTGCAGTCCAAGGGACTCTCAAGAGTCTACTCCAACACCACAGTTCAAAAGTATCAATTCTTTGGTGCTCAGCTTTCTTTATTATCCAACTCACATCCATACATGACCACAGGAAAAACCATAGCTTTGACTAGAAGGACCTTTGTTAGCAAAGTAATGTCTCTGCTTTTTAATAAGCAGTCTAGGTTAGTCATAACTTTTCTTCCAAGAAGCAAGCATCTGTTAATTTCATGGCTGCAGTTACCATCTGCAGTGATTTTGGAGCCCCCCAAAATAGTCTGTCACTGTTTCCCCATCGTATTTGCCATGAAGTGATGGGACCAGATGCCATGATCTTAGTTTTCTTTAAGCCAACTTTTTCACTCTCCTTTTTCACTTTCATCAAGAAGCTCTTTAGTTCTTCGCTTTCTGCCGTAAGAGTGGTGTCATCTGCATATATGAGGTTATTGATATTTCTCCAGCAATCTTGATTCCAGCTTGTGCTTCATCCAGCCCAGCATTTCCCATAATGTACTCTGCATATAAGTCAATATACAGAGTGACAATATACAGCCTTGATGTACTCCTTTCCCAATTTGGAACCAGTCTGTTGTTCTATGTCTGGTTCTACCTGTTGCTTCTTCACCTGCATACAGATTTCTCAGAAGGCAGGTCAGATGGTCTGGTATTCCCATCTCTTTCAGAATTTTCCAGTTTATTGTGATCCACACAGTCAAAGGCTTTGGCATAGTCAATAAAGCAGAAGTAGATATTTTTTTGGAACTCTCTCGCTTTTTCGATGATCCAATAGATGTTGGCAATTTGATCTCTGATTCCTCCACCTTTTCTAAATCCAACTTGAACATCTGGAAGTTCATGGTTCACGTTCTGTTGAAGCCTGATTTGGAAAAATTTGAGCCTTACTTTGCTAGCATGTGAGATGAGAGCAATTGTGCGGTAGTTTGAGCATTATTTGGCATTGCCTTTCTTTGGGATTGGAATGAAAACTGACCTTTCCCGGTCCTGCAGCCACTGCTGAGTTTTCCAAATTTGCTGGCATATTGAGTGCAGCACTTTCATAGCATTATCTTTCAGGATTTGGAAGAGCTCTACTGGAATTCCATTACATCCACTAGCTTTGTTCATAGTGATGCTTCCTAAGGCCCACTTGACTTCATATTCCAGGATGTCTGGCTCTAGGTGAGTGATCACACCATTGTGATTATCTAGGTCATGAAGATCTCTTTTGTATAGTTTTTCTGTGTATTCTTGCCACCTTTTCTTAATATCTTCTGCTTCTGTTAGGTCCCTACCATTTCTGTCCTTTATTGTACCCATCTTTGCATGAAAATTTACCTTAGTATCTCTAATTTTCTTGAAGAGACCTCTAGTCTTTCCCATTCTATTGTTTTCCTCTATTTCTTTGCATTGATCACTGAGGAAGGCTTTCTTATCTCTCTTTGCTATTCTTTAGAACTCTGCATTTAAATGGGTGTATCTTCCTTTTCTCCTTTGCCTTTTACTTCTCTTCTTTTCGTAGCTGTCTGTAAAGCCTCCTCAGATAACCATTCTGGCTTTTTGCATATCTTTTTCTTGGGGATGGTCTTGATCACTGCCTCCATAATGTCATGAAGCTCCATCCATAGTTCTTCAGGCGCTCTATCAGATCTAACAACGTATATGTGTATTCCACATCTTGTTTATCCATTCATCTGCTGATAGACACTTAGGTTGCTTCCAAGTCCATCCATACATCGGCACCAACTATGTCACGGTCCATTAATGTCTTTGCCATCGATGATGACATCCGAGCAACCAAAGGAACAGTCAATAAATGACTACACCCAAACTTGGGATATTTGAAGTAACTAACCATCATTAATCAATGAGGACAAAACAAGAAACCTAAGACTTAAGAGGCAAAATTAAAAGTTAATCTGCAAACGTGAGACTTCATGTGCGCACGGCCGTATCAGTGACTGTGAACACGTGCCACATCCCTCAACAGAATTTCTGTTTATTCATTCATTTTTCATCTGAATGGGTTGGCTCCCAGGTAAGGTATCTGCTGGCTTTCACACATATTGATGCTTTTGAACTGCGGTGTTAGAGAAGACTCTTGAGAGTCCCTTGGACTGCAAGCAGATCCAACCAGTCCATCCTAAAGGAGATCAGCCCTGGGATTTCTTTGGAAGGAATGATGCTAAAGCTGAAACTCCAGTACTTTGGCCACCTGATGCGAACAGTTGACTCACTGGAAAAGACTCTGATGCTGGGAGGGATTGGGGGCAGGAGGAGAAAGGGATGACCGAGGATGAGATGGTTGAATGGCATCACCGACTCGATGGACATGGGTTTGGGTTTACTCCAGGAGTTGGTGATGGACAGGGAGGCCTGGTGTGCTGCGGTTCATGGGGTTACAAAGTCGGACATGACTGAGCAACTGAAGTGAACTGACACATACTCAATTTTCTTTCCAGGCATACAACAAAGCCAATTTACTCATTTTGGCTGGGAAAGAATCTATTTACCTAAGAATGAGCACATTTCTATCTCATGAGGACTAAGTTTCACTGTATTAAGATGTAACCAAAACACAGATTTCTGTCTCACACAGAGAAAACAAGTTGAAGATCTTCTCACAAAAGGCCTGAGAGTTTCACCAGTCAACTTTATCATTTGAAATCAAATCCCTTATTGGCAAACAAATTAATCTTCCGGCATTCATCTTCCCAATTTGCGGTGTTTGGAGGATGTTTTAATTAGCTCAGCTGCTTTATCCCTCCTTTGTGTCTGAAAGTATCTGTTACCTTCCAACAGGTTTCAGTAATGTCCCCCTCCCTAGAGATGGCTGGGGGTGTGTGTGTGTGTGCTCAGTGGGTCCAACTCTTTGTGACCCCATGGACTCTACTGGAGTGGGTTGCCATTCCCTTCTCCAAGGAAGTCTATTTGGTTTAAAGTTCTATGGCTTTCTAAGACTAGCATTTCCTCTGTTATTTCCAACACTAACCACTGAATGTTGAAAGCTTTAGCTCATTCTGCATGCCCCAATCCACAATAACCCTGAAACTAGTGAAAATCAACTGAAAAGTCCCCTGTGGTTATTCCTGTCCCTGGAACAGATCACAAAGGTGGAGAGTTGACTGTCCACATTGGGTTCCAGAAAGGGTCTCTAAACTTCTCGGCATTTCCCTTACAGGTCCCGTCTGAAAATGCAAATCACCTGAAGGATTATGAAGATTTGTTTCCCATAGCAGCATTGATCAGGGCACAGCAGTGATGGAAATTTTTGTACAGCCAGGAAGAAAGGGCTCTGGTGGTGCCTGGGTCATGTGAGCTCAGAATATGGAGCAGGGAGAATCAAGGAGAGCAGCGGCAAGACCCTCAATCTCTGATCAGACAAACATTGTGGTCCCCGCTGCAGAAACAATTCGACAGCCTCTCCTTTAGAAGTGAGAGCGGTGCCCCACTCAACAGCAAGAGGGCCCGAGATGTTCGAGAAGCTTCATGAGGAGAGGACGGAGACCCAAACGGCGCGGGCTCAGCCTGCCTGGAACCGGCTCCGCTCTGTGACGTGTGGGCCGCCTGTGAAGGTGGCCCTCTGCGTCTCCCCCAGCTGTGACCCTGAAGACCTAGGACGTGAAATAGGGGGTCCACACGAGGGAGGGGAGGTCTGGCCCGGAGGCGTCTAATCAAGCGCGAGCAGCGCAGGGGACGTGGGGGGCTCTGAATACCTGTCTGAGAAAGAGCCGAGGCAGGGACACAAGCCCACTCCTCACTCTAGAAGCTGGCTCTCGCCCTGATTTTACTCCCACATTCGGGATAGAGCACCTGGTGAGGAGCTAGGGGAGAGAACGGTCAGAAGGGAGTCAAGGCAGGGCAGAAAGCGGGCAAAGCCGAAGATTATCACGTAAAACCCAGCATTCCAAAACCTCCACTGTAACGTTTCAGAGAGCCACGAATACCGCCGGGCCTGGCCCGCATCGTGGCCGACACGGCCACGTGTCCACGAGGAGCCCGTCCCTCGGTGCAATAACAGGAGGCTTAATCCTCAGGTTGGCCTAAGGGAAGACTTCTTTTTCTCACGAGCAAGAACTCCCGCATTGCCTCAGGGACTCAGCAGTGCCAAGGCCAGCATCGGTACAATTCCCAGGCTGCAAGATGGCAGCAGTGGCTCCGACGATCAAATCTGGCTCGGCTTCAAGGACGGGGCATGGAGGCCAGGGCTAGGACAGGTTCTCCTCCAGAGTTCAGCAGGGAGGAAAACTCTTTCCTGGGAGGGCCCCGTGGACTTCTTCCAGTCCGCCTTCCCTTAGACTGCATGCCTTCCCTTCGACGAAGGACCGTGTCCAGATTCCCTACAGTTCATAGAGGCCCACCTGATGCACAGGCTCCTTCCTGTGGGCATGGAAGATGGGCAGTGCCTTAAGGGCTTTAAGTTCTGTGGCTGGTGAGGTCCGAGGGCAGACCAAGAGCGGCTGGATCAGAGCAGAGCTGAGCCCTCAAGAGCAGCAGAAGCGGGAGACTGCCGGGCCAACCCGCAGAGAGAAAAGCATCCAGCCCGCATGGCATGCTCCCTAAATTTAGAAGCAAGAGCCAGCCTTCCCAGAGGCTCCTTTGAAACTGTTCAGAAATTATCAGTAGACTCTGTGCCTCTGCTAGGCGTTTCATCCCAGGAGCCCAGGGCACCTCCCTGCATGGTCTCATTAATCTCCACACCAACCGAGGCGGCTGGCATCTATTGTCATCTTCATTTTCAGGATGAAGGAGCTGAGAGGTAGGTACAGGTTAATGACTTGCCCGATGTCACCAGCCAGCTGCGGATGGGATGGAAATTGATGGGGGAAGGCAGCTACGCCAGATGACTGAGGACCCGGGGCAAGAGCGTGGCGCTCATTTACTTACCCAGATAGAGGGAGCCCTGAAAGGGGGCTGATGAAGCGTGAGCTCTGGACAAAGGGGCAGGAGGGGCGAATCCGAGCGGGGACGCACGGTCCAGGAACCCAGGGCAAGTCGCCCGCACTTCGTGAACATTTTTCTTATTTAAAAGTAAGGAGCTACCCCATCTAATTCACTCAGCTGTTTCAAAGACAAAAGGAATGTTTCACATGAAACCACGTGAGCAGGTTTGAAACCATCGTGTCAAGTCTGAGTCCGCTGAGGGAGCTGGTAGGACCAGCATGTAAAATCAGCCTGTGCTCTTGGTTCACCGTGACCATCCCAGCTTGCAATCAGACGACGAGCCAGGGCTCTTCCCAGATGACCGCGAAAGGCCTTTCTGCCTTTTCAACGTGCTGCGAGCCTGCTTTCTGCACATCCGGCCGGGAACGTGCCGCGACCTGTGTCCTCTAGGAAATCGCGGCTGGCGGAGGAGGCGGACAAGCGAACACTTACTCCGCGAGACGCAAATGAAATAAGACAGAGGACAGACAAGGAGGGGTGGTCTCCAGAGAGCGTTTGGGCCAGCCAGTGGGCTGGGAGAACGCAGAGTGGGCAGGCGGGCCAGTGCACAAATCTGAAACAGGAAAGACCCTTCGCTTTTACGTTCCCTCCTCTGCGCCCATCATCGTCCCCGCTGAGAAACAGCGA
>SJXQ01010366.1:20944-86605 GCA_006408695.1 Aepyceros melampus
CAGCGAGTCGAGGCGGGCGGGCAGCAGAGGCGAAGCTGGGGTTTAACCTGTTTACATCTGCAGGAAAGGGGATTTGGAGAGAAAACGCGTTCCGGGCGCGCCTCTCTGTGCGCGCAGTCCTGTTCCCGGCCGCCGGGGGCGCTTCCCGCCCCCGCCGGGCCCTCGGCCGCGGCCCCGCCGCCCGCCTCCGCGCTGCAGCCCCGAGCCCTGCGCCAGCCCGGGCCCGCAGGGCGGGGTCGCAGCACGCCCGGCCTCCACGTTTCACCTCCTGGAAATCGGGATGTCGGAAAACAGTGTCTCCCACCCACAGCGTGTGCTAACAGGGCAATAATCCCTAGAACATTCTCAGGAAATGTTTTCGGAAGATTGTCTATGAAAGACAGGGATCAGTTCGTCGGGAGGTGGAATCAGCGTCTCTGGCGCTAAATGGGAAATCCTCTCGCATTTCCAGGCTTGAAGCCGGGTGATAGGGCGCTCCAGCGGTCAGCGCTCCGGGCTTCCGCTGCAGCGGGCGAGGGTCCACTCCCTGGTGGAGCTCTGCCGAGCAGAACCTCGTCCCTTCCCAGGGGACAGCCCGTGCGTGCTGAGCTGGCCCAATAAAGGAGAGGAAAGGGGCTTCCGGGTCTGATGCACGACCAGAGCGGGGGAACATTCGCTTTCCATTTTTGTTCTGACGATTAATTGTTAAAACACCTGAAGGAAGGAAACTATTAGGGCTGGCTCTGCACAGCAAGAATTCCTAAACTGCGCGCACTTGGCTGCTCCGGAACTCGCTTGGTTCCCTCCACACCCTCCGGTAAACATGCCCGCCCACCACCGCCCTATAGTATTTGTCTCCAGAGAATTAGCCAGAAAGTTCTAAAATAAGGCCGGATGAAATACTGACTGCCAGCCAGGAGCCTTTTGCTCAAACCTCCCCACCAGAATTTTGGAAGACTGGTTCTTTTTGTTGGCTTTGTTGCTGTTAGTTTGTTTTCACCTCCTAAATCTACTAACTCACTCCGTAATTTCCTATTAGGCCCCTGGATTGGAATAACTCTTTGGCTAGAAGCAAAGTTCCTCAAGTTTAGATGAACAAGAGCTAACACAGCATGGAAAAACAAGAATTATCAGCATGCTAAAATCATCACCTCAGAAAGGAAGAGATGTCTCTGAGTATTAAAAAAGGTTTTTAAAACAATCTAATAACTATACAGTATCACCCAAAATATATCTTGAATAATCTGAGAGACACCTGGGCTGAAATCCCATAACTTGCTACAGAATGTTTATCTAGCCACATGCCCCAAAATTAGCGTATACAGTCACAGGTGCTGTCAATGGAGTGGATCACCATCAGGACGGTCATCACCAACATCATTACCTACAGATGAGAACTTTATCAGAGGCTGGCTCCAGGCGGAGCACAGAGGAAAGGTTTCCAATCCTAATTGTTTTCCCTTTATTTTGCGGAGCCTGGGTCCTCATACTTGGCACACTTGCTTGATCATGGCTTTCATTAATGTTACTGTAGACAGGAAAGAAAACCGCTTCATTCCACACCACACAGCGGAACACTATAGGAGAAATCTGAATCTGAGTGTGAGTATGTGGGGCAGCATTTTCATATGCAATATTGGGCAGTGTTCATCTATTTGGGGGGATATATCATGAGAAATGCTGGGCTAGAAGAAGTACAAGCTGGAATCAAGATTGCTGGGAGAAATATCAATAATCTCAGATATGCAGATGACACCACCCTTATGGCAGAAAGTGAAGAGGAACTCAAAAGCCTCTTGACGAAAGTGAAAGAGGAGAGTGAAAAAGTTGGCTTAAACCTCAACATTCAGAAAACGAAGATCTTGGCATCTGGTCCCATCACTTCATGGGAAATAGATGGGGAAACAGTGAAAACAGTGACAGACTTTATTTTGGGGGGCTCCAAAATCACTGCAAATGGTGATTACAGCCATGAAATTAGAAGACACTTACTCCTTGGAAGAAAAGTTATGACCAACCTAGATGGTATATTCAAAAGCAGAGACATTACTTTGCCGACTAAGGTCCGTCTAGTCAAGGCTATGGTTTTTCCTGTGGTCATGTATGGATGTGAGAGTTGGGCTGTGAAGAAGGCTGAGCGCCGACGAATTGACCCTTTTGAACTGTGGTGTTGGAGAAGACTCTTGAGAGTCTCTTGGACTGCAAGGAGATCCAACCAGTCCATTCTGAAGGAGATCAGCCCTGGGATTCCTTTGGAAGGAATGATGGTAAAGCTGAAACTCCAGGACTTTGGCCACCTCATGCAAAGAGTTGACTCACTGGAAAAGACTCTGATGCTGGGAGGGATTGGGGGCAGGAGGAGAAGGGGACGACAGAGGATGGGATGGCTGGATGGCATCACCGACATAATGCCCATGAGTTTGGGTGAACTGCGGGAGTTGGTGATGGACAGGGAGCCTGGCGTGCTGCGATTCATGGGGTCGCAAAGAGTCGAACATATCTGAGCGACTGAACTGAATTGAACTGATTTACGGATGGTGTGGATGAAAAGCGATGATTTGTGTCCTTTCTGTACTTGGCCACACCTCTGCTCTAAGGCTTGGTGTCTGAAATCATACCAACATCACTCACTCCAGGGAGATTTGAAGCTGAAAACACTGAGGCGAACAAGATTGTGGAATAAGGATTATGTAACAGTTAATTTCATGTATCAATTTTGCTAAGCTGTGGTATCCCGGAGTTTGGTCAAACACTAGTCCAGATGCTGCTGTGAAGGTATTTTGCAAACATAATTAAAATCACAATCCACTGACTTTGAGTAAAGGGAATTATCCTCAATAACGAGAGTGAGCCTCGTCCAGTCCCTTGATGGTCTAAAGAACAAATACTGGGGTTTATTGTTGAAAGGATTCGGTCTCAAGACAAAAGTTACCAACCTCTCCCTGTGTTTCCAGCATGCTGGTCGGCCCTAGGGATTTCAGTCTTGCTAGGCTTCTCAGCGGAGACAAATTCTTCAACTTGTGTGTGTGTGTGGTATACGTGTTTATACACACTTTTGCTTTTGTTTCTCTGGAGAACACTAATATTCAGATTTCAAGTGAGTTTTATTATTATTTTTGAGTGCTATCTATAAATTAAAGCAATGAAGAGACACTCATAATGCCAGTTTTCATCAGATTATGCACAAATTTCTTCCCTGGAGGCTCAGTGGTAAAGAATCCGCCTGCAATGCAGGAGGCCCTGGTTGAATCCCTGGATTGAGAAGATCCCCTGGAGAAGGAAATGACAACCGACTCCAGGGTGCATGCCTGGAAGATCCCATGGACAGAGGAGCTTGGCGGGCTACAGTCCATGTAGTCACAAGAGTCTGACGACTGAGCAGCTAAACCACCACCACCAGCCTGCACAGCCTGGGCTCCTGCTTCTGTCTGGGCGCCAGCTCCCCTAACAGCCCACACACCGCACTGGAAGCTGATCGACTTTTAAAAAGTAAGGATGGTAACATGGGGTGGTCCTGACTGGTCTGAGGGTGAGCGGTCCCCTTGCCAATGTGTGGGTCTGGTGGGTCAGTGAGATATGAGAAGAGATTTGTTGTGGACTTTCAGTAAGGATTGTTCTCATTCTTCTGAGAAGCTTTGCAGAAGGAGCCTTCTCTCTGCTGTTGGAGGAGAATGAAACAGGAGCCCTGGATGGGTACTGGCAATGACACTTTGTGGGAAATAACCTGGGTCCCTGATGGTGTCTTGAGCTGGATGAATCAGTCAGCCCTAGAGCCAACACTGACTCTGCTCTTCCTTTTAAGTGAAGCAATACATTTTCTTGGAGGAGGAAATGGCAACCCGCTGCGGTATTCTTGCCTGAGAATTCCATGGACAGAGGAGTCTGGAGGGCCCATGGGACCGCAAGGAGTCAGACACAGCTGAGCGACTCTCACGATGCATTTTCTATTATGCGAGCCAGTTTGAGCCTTCTCAAGGCTTCTTGTTAGCTGCAGCCAAAGAACCAAGGCTTCTTGCCCTTAATTCTCACCTGTAAACTGGGAGAGTAGCACTACATAACCTAAGGTCTCCTTGGTCTCTCAGCATTTGTGAATTGCACGTTGAGGCACGGGCACTAACTGTATCAAATACTGTCTGGAGAATCTGAATGTTATTGCAGGTTTCTAAATACCTCTTCATTTTTAGAAATATGTATGTTTCCAGTTACTTCTTCAGGGACTTCCCTGGTAGTTCAGTGGTTAAGACTCCTTGCTTATGCCACAGGGGGCATGAGTTCTATCCCTGGTCGGGGAACTAAGATCCCACATGCCAGCCAGATGTGGCCAAAAATAAAAAAATAATTTTTAAAGAAAAAAATAAATAAATAATTCATTTTAGAAACAGCAAAATGACATGACTTTTAAATTCTTAAAATATATTTTGACAATTTTTTTTCCAGCAGCCTTAACCCTAGTCGACCACAGCAATAACTTTTACTAACTTTTTTAATATATAAAAGGCCTAACAAATGAACAGTAACTAGAAAAAAGCCTAGTAAAGAAAGAGGGAGAGGATAAGAGTAAACAATTCTCAGCAAAAGAAGTGCAAAGAATCTTGAATTGATGAAGAGATATTCAGCCTCCCCTATATAGAAATGCAAATTAAAATGACAGTGAGATTTTTTTATTTCACCTAAAAGAGTGGCAAGTTATAAAAAGTTTAACCACGCACTGCTGGAGAAGCCATAGAAAATTACAACATTAACACCAATATTGTGAATTATCACCGAACCAGTCAGCAATTACAGGTAAGGGGGCAACAGAACAACTTTCAAAAGAGGCAATTTGGCATCATCTGTCAAAATTACAAACCCTTATGCTCTTTGACATAACCATTTCCCTTCTATAACTTTATCCTGCATTTATATTTGCCCATATATAAAATGATATTATTTGTAATTGCAATAGTTAGAGACAACTTAAATACATATGACTAGAGAAAAGATTAAACTACCATAGAGGCAGAATAACTTCCAGAATATACAACAGAATAACTTCCAGCTGTTAAAGAAATGAGGTATGCAATAAATGTATGCAGCAAAATCTCTAAATTTTATTGTAAATAAAAAGAGCAAGATGAAGAAGAATGAGAATGATATGCTGCCATTTATATTTTTTTTAGTTTCTTTCTATTTATTTTTTGCCATGCTGCACAATATACGGGATCTTAGTTTTCTGACCAGGAATCAAACCCATGCTTCCTGCAATGCAAGCATGAACTCTTAACCACTGGCCCACCAGAACACTCCCTATGCTTTCTGATAAGAATTAGCTAAATAAGCTAAATATGTTTTGGTGTAGGAGTGAGCTAGGAGACTGCATGAGAAGCTTGGGATCGTGGTTATATCTAGGGACTGCAACATGGGAATTAGAAAATGAGAGTGAAAGAGAAGTTAATTCTACCCTGGATATCTCTTCTAAAATGTTTTAACCTATGAATGTATATCAGTTATTTTTAAATTACTGAAGTTAAGGGGAAAGTAAGTTATAATAAATACATTTCCTGATTTGCTATTATGACAGTCATTCTGCAGCTAAATTACACCACTTATGTTTTGGATAAATGATAATTAATGATCGGATATGATACAATGATTTGGTACATTTGTTCTCATTTCCCTTTCTGTCTAAATAAGAGCAGTAAGGGGAAAAAAAGGATCTTGAATTAAGGAGAGGAAATTAATCTTATCTATATTATTTTTAAACTGTGTTGCTAGCCATTTACTTTCCATGCATTCTACTCCTAAATCACCTTACCTAGATTTCTCCCAACCCTGTGTTCAATCATGTCCACTCATTCGACAAATATTTACTAAATATTGGTGTGCCAGTCACGGAGGCCTCAGATGAGAAGCAAACAGACAACTGCTACCCTTGGGAACTCAGTCTTTTCACTATTGTCATCCTTCCAGACAGGCAGATGTGCCATGGTGTAATCATAAAACTGAAAGCTGAAGATCCTAAAATGTGGGGAACCCACAGCAAGTAAGACCACCAACTGGGAAAGAAGACAGTGAGGATTCTATCAGGACACTGTCAGTCCATAGAAAACCAGTCCAGAATGAACATTTCCACTGTGGGCTTTCAATGCCCCAGTAAATGCTTATTTTAGGAAGAAAAATGAGAAGGAAGGGAGGATGGGACAAAGAGAAGAACAGGCCCTAGTTGACAAAATAATTCAGGAGAAATAACCTCCAAACCTGGGATTAATACCTTCATTAATCCATCCACTTTCGATAAATGTTTAATGAGAGCCTACTCTGTGACCTCAGACTCAGAGAGGAATCCAAAGCCCTCCCACCTTGGGAGCTAACATGCAAGAGAGAAGAAATCACTAAATATGGGACTTCCTGGTGGTCCAGTGGTTAAGGCTCTGCCTTCCAATGCAGAGGGGAAGGGTGGGCGGATCCCTGGTCAGGGAACTAAGATCCCGAATGCTGGGAGGTGCAGACAAAACTCTAAATAAATAAAAAGCAAATAAATAAATGTCACATTCAGAGAGCCAGAAAATGATGGTTGCCAGTGGCTGGAAGGTAAGGGAAATAGAGAGCCTATAAGGTCAAAGGGTACAAATTAAAAAAAAAAAAATCGCGAAGTGCTTGGCAGGAGGTGATAAAGGCTGAGGAAAGTGCAGCCCGCTGGGGAGCTGGCGCGGCGGGGCCAGCTTGGTGGGTGGGTGGGGAGGGATGTTCTCTGCAAGGAGATGCTCTTTGAGCCGAGAATTGAAGGAAGTCAGGAGCCTTGCGGGGGCCGGGAGAAGCATTTTCTAGGCAGAGAGAGGAAGGCGCCCTGGCACGGAAATGCACTAAGGAAGTGGGAGACTCAAGAGGCAAGATGAGGGAAGGTCCTCATGGAGTTTAGAAAACACAGCTGAGGAACAATGTCGGTGTTTCTTCCAGAAAGCACACCCAACAACTAGGTGACTCCGCACAGGCAGCCCGGCATCCGTGGAGCACAAACAGTCTCATTTAGAGACGGGGTAGGAACCTGCTCGCGTGGGACGGGGATGGCCTGACGGAAAAATCCTGCCCCCACGCTCGCAGATCCTTGGCGTCATTCTCAAAGAAGCGGGACACCAGACTCCATAGCTGGAGGTGAGCTTCAAAGTGCAGAGCGCCTTAGAGAATGCTCAGATTTGAATTCATACCAAAGTGAAAATAACGTTCTCTCATACTTCTGTGAGCAGTATGGGCTTTCTGAATTCAGGGGAAGACAGGGCCTTGAAAAAGTTAAACACATACAACAGGAAAGCTGGAAGCCCTCAAATCAGGCTTCAGCTGCTGTGCTGTTTTCTCTCAGACAATCACTGAACAGAAATATTCTTTCTCCCTAGAGAGAGAGGGAAAAAAACGTATTTCTGTTAAGCTTCCATAGCTTGTTAGAAATATCCCTTAGGGACACACAACTCCCTTTGGAGTCTAATTAAATATTCACCCAGTGGTGTTTGGACCTGAATTTAGCTACCTGGGAAGCCCCCAGGAAGAGAATGCCATCTGCAGACAGTTGCACTAGGGAACGCCACGTAATGGTTAATAAATGTATTCTGTTTCATACAATTCCGAGTCAGGTTGATTCTGCAGATATGATAGAGCCAAAGCCCCAAGTCGGAAGCAACCTAAGAAGCAGATGGAAGCGTCACTGAATTCAAAGCATCACTGTGAACCCCTTGGTTAGACTTTGTTGTGCTGAAACCTTCCCAGAGCGGATAACTCATTTCATTTCCTGGTTATAGACCACAGAAGGAAGCCTCCATTTATGCCACAAGAGGTGCAGATAAGCGGGTACTCTGCACCAGGTGTCGGACAAGGAAGAGCAGGACCTGCCTCCTCCCAGCTGAGGCCACACACATCCAGCTGGTAAGCTGAGTGCGGCCAAGGCTGAATTCATGTTCGCACGGAAGGTCCTCTACTGGCTTGGTTTTATTTTCACAAAGAACCTGTCAGTTAGGGGTAACTGGTCGATTCTGAACTCTGAAGCATCAGAGCTGACCTCTGTGTTCTCGATCTCGAGTGGCCCTGAGTGACTTCAATTTCAAGCTGGAACCACCTCTTCTCTTAGCACAAGGAATACCGGGCCTCCTGGGAGGAAAGACATGGACACCTCTCCCTTTCCTTGTGAAGATTTGAACTGGTGTTTTGCTCTCAGAGTTCTCCAGCTGAGATCAGATGCCAGAGGGGAACAAAAAGGTTCAGGAAGAGAAGCCCTGCAAAAGAAGGGAAGAAGACAGCTCTGGATATGTGGACGGGATCCAAATATCCAGGCCGAGATGTTTATATCAGGAGGCAGGATCTGAATGTGTCTGGTTGGTACCGATAGCCATGCCGACCCAGCTGGTGTTCCTATAAAGTCATGACTTAGTACCCACTGAGTGAGCAGCAAATGGACAGAACAAGAATCCCAAAGGAGCTCTCCACTAGGAACCACGGGCCCTCAGGCCCCCGACAAGGCAGAACATGGGATGCTCTCACGAAAGGTGCCCAGAGTCACCCCTCAAGAATAGCAGCCGTGTGTAAAAAGCGGCATTCAGCCTCGTTCCCCTGCCGCGCTCCTACGCAGATGCTTGCCACTCCCGGTGCCCGGCTTCGCTCACTGACACTCCTCACACTAGGATAGCTCAGGCCACAGCAATTAGCTCAGAGTGACCTCAGGGTTGTTGGAAGGAGGGCAAGCGGACTTCACTGAATGATTGAAGCTTGGGGTTCAGACAATAGGCAGGAATCCTGCCGAGCTCCAGGCCAAGGTGTCATGGACTCCGAGCCCCGGAGGGCGTTGTTTCTCAGCTGCCGGCATCTTCCTGTCACCCAGAGACTCAGTCCCAGGCTCGGAGGGTCAGCCTGGCAGAGCCGAAGTCCTGGTCCTCAAGCTGACAGTTCGGGGACAGAGGGAGGGTTCCCCAAGCTCAGGGTCTTGGAAAGAAAAGGACCCTGCTTCCCTCTCCTTGCACCCCATCTCCCACCCCGCAACACACAATGTGGGAGGAGACCCCAGGGGTAAGAAGTGGATGTGGATGGGGCAGCCGAAAAATGACAGCTGGGTGACAGCCGGTGTTGGAAGTCAGAGAGGTGACAAAGAGCAAGAAACAGACTTGGCGGACAGCTCCTCTCACAGCCCACTCAGTTCATACAGTCCGCCTCGGAATATGTAAGGACGCTGCAAAGAAAAGAACAATTCCAACTTTAAGAACAACCCTGTGGACTTCCCTGGTAGCCCAGGGGTTAAGAATCCTCCTGCCAGTGCGGGGAACGCAGGTCCCATCCCTGGTTCAAGAAGTTCCCATGCGCTGCAGGGCAGCTGAGCCTGTTAGCTGCAACGAGTGCCCACTTGCGTAGAGCCCGCGCTCAGCAGCAAGGGAGGCCTCCGCAGCGGGAAGCCCACGCACGTCACAAAAACCCAGCGTGGCCGAAAATAAATAGAGTGACCCTGGGATTGATCCCTTCTTGGTCAACTGTAAGGAGGTATTTCTATGGAAGAAACAAACAGAAACAAACAAAAATGACATTTCTACCTGCCCCAGACAGTATTATTGAAAGATTCTGAGAAATAAGCTATCCAAAGTACACCTCAAAATTCTAGTCAAACAAATTTAATGTTAACTATATATTTAGTGGGGCTTCCCTGGTGGGCTTCTCAGGTGGCACTAGTGGTAAAAAGCCTGCTTGCCAATGCAGGAGACGCAAGAGACGCGGGTTCTAGCCTGCTGGCATGGCAACCCACTCCAGGCTTCGTGCCTGGAGAATCCCATGGAGAGAGGAGCCTGGCGGGCCACAGTCCACAGAGTCGCAAAGAGCTGGACACAACTGAAGTGACTTAGCATGCAAGCACTCATATACTTCTTACAGCTAGAAATTAGAAATGAGTCCAATGTATGATATAGTGAAGCTATATTTTTAATATAACATAGGTATATTCTATAATACATTAGTGCCTATTTAACAACCAATATTCACAATGCATTTATGTCTATTTTATGACTTCAAGCATAACTTTACTATTTATGTGATTATAAAGGTTTATAGATGTGGTTTTACATGCATTATATATTCTTGGTCTGGTCCATAATTCTTTGAAAAGAGAATGTAACCTCCAAAGCATTTAAGATTGACCTCGCCTTTTGCAATAATCTGCTTTATAGCATAGTTTCCAGGGACACAGCAAAAACTAAGGCCTGACCATTTGCTGTATTTTGTATAAAATTTGATTTATTACTATAATAAAATAGTTACACTTTTTGGCTGGGCTTTCCTTGAACCTATAACTTTACAAAATCACGCACATCGATAAATGCTTTTCAGAGTTTTTTCATTTTCCAGAATAATATGTTCCATTAGTGTCTGGAGACTATGATGAACATTTCTACTGCCAGCAGAAAGGAAGAATGCGCACAGGGAGAAAAGGCAGATGGAGAGCATGCCTGAGGCTCCACTGCTCACCTGGGTTATTAGCTTGCACCAAGGCTGGTGGAGGATTTGGTGATTGGTCTTTTCCCCACACTGCTCACCCTTTGGACTGCCCCTGATCCCTTCCTCCTGAGTGTTCTCTACAAGCCCGGTGCTCTGCTCAGCCCATGCCATGCCTTTGGCGTGAGTTGGTTGATAACGTGAGTTGAGGATAGAACTTATTGTGAATATACATCAGATTCATTGATGAAAAACATGACTTGCAGTTGCCTGATTGCAACAATCTAAAAATCTACATCCTGGTGTTATGGACTGAATGATGTCCACCCAAAATTCATATGTTGAAGACCAAAGCCCCTCAGAAGTAGACTGTGCTTGGAGATAGGATGCCGGTTTGGGCGGGGCGGGTTTGGCTTCGCTGGGTCTTCGTTGCTGCCTGCGGGCCTTCTCCAGCTGCAGTCGGCGGGCAGCTGCTCTCTAGCTGTGCTACACCGGCTGCTGGTTGCGGTGGCTTCTCTTGTGGCGGAGCACAGGCTCTAGGCATACAGGCTTCGCTTAGTTGCCCCCTGACATCTGGGATCTTAGTTCCTGGACCAGGCATCAAACCTGTGTCCCTTGCATCAGCAGGCAGATTCTTATCCACTGGACCACCAGGAAAGTTCCAAGATAGAGTGTTTAAAGGAATACAGTCTTGAGACGTTGCTTTGCCTACAAAGGTCTGTCTGGTCAAAGCTATGGTTTTTCCAGTAGCCATGTATGGATGTGAGAGTTGGACTATAAAGAAAGCTGAGCACCAAAAATTGATGCTTTTGAACTATAGTGTTGGAGAAGACTCTTGAGAGTCCCTTGGATTGCAAGGAGATCAAACCAATCAGTCCTAAAGGAAATCCTTTAGGATTTTCGTCCTGAATATTCATTGGAAAGACTGATGCTGAAGCTCCAAAACTTTGGGCACCTGATATGAGGAACTGATTCCTTGGAAAAGACCCTGATGCTGGGAAAGATTGAAGGCAAGAAGAGAAGGGACAACAGAGGATGAGATGACTGAATGACATTACTGACTCTATGCCATGAGTTTGAGTAAGCTCTGGGAGCTGGTGATGGACAAGGAGGCCTGGTGTGCTGTAGTCCATGGGGTCACAAAAAGTTGGACACAGCTGAGTGACTGAACTGAACTGAGTCTTGTAGGACTGAACGCTTAATCTGTGTGATCTGATGCATCTCCAAGTCCACAATGTTAGAAGTGAGTCAAGTCATAGGACACCCAACTAGTATCAGAGCATTGCCTCATGGATGTGAGGAATTGTACACATACATTGGAATTGGGTGTCATAAGCCCAATACCAGCTCAATCAGAGCCCCAGCCAATTTTATGGGGACCTCTGGAGCTAATTATCTCATGAGACTTATTCTAACTTGGGCCAAGGTAGCCAGGCCTTATAATTCCTCATGAATCAGGCTGGTCATTGGCTGTTGGCCACCCAGATAAAAGGCATGATCTTGGGTTTTCTCGGATGTGTAACAAATTACCACAAACTTGTCAGCTTAAAACACCACAAATTTATCACCTCACAGTTTGCATGAGTCGAGAGTCCAGGAACAGCCCGACTGGATCCTCTGCTTAGGGTCTCACCAAGCTAATACCAAGGGGCTTCCGTAAAGAATCCGCCTGCCAATGCAGTAGGCACAGGTTCGATCCCTGGGCTGGGAAGATCCCCTGGCGTAGGCAATGGCAACCCACTCCTGAATTCTTGCCTAGAAAATTCCACGGACAGAGGAGCCAGGAAGGCGATGGCCATGGGGTTGCAAAGAGCCGCAGCTTAGCAGCTGCACAGCAAGCTGGTGTCAGGGTGTCAGGCCAGGCTGCAGGCCTCATCGGGGCTTGGGGTCTGCCAAGCTCAATCGAGTTAACGGCAGCGGTCACCCCTTCCAGGTGCATGAGTGCGCTCTCGGGCGACTTGCTGGCTGTCAGCCGAGGACTGAGTTCTGTTCCTGGAGGCCCCTCCCGTTTCCCTGCCGTGTGGCCCCCACGTCCAGTTCAGTGTGGATTTGTTTTCTTCCCCACCAACCAGGGCGTGTCTCTGTGACTTCGCCTTGGGACTCCCGATTCCCCTCCAGACAGCTTCAGCAGCCGTCATCTTCTACCCTACAGTGGACCCCGACAGGATAATCAAGGGAGAGACAGCCCATCATAGCCTCAGGTTCTACCCTCCCCAGGGAAGCGGCCTTCTTGATGGGGCACTTGGAGTTCTGCCCACTGCCCGGGGCAAGGTGGCTCTCAGCCGCTGTGAGGGTCTCTGGAGGGACTGACAGCTGAAGTCTGGCTACACAACGCTGAGAGCGTAGTTACTGCCACTGACTTGTACTTTTTAAAATGTCTAAAATGACAAGTTATTCTTTTGTTTTACCACAATTTTTCATAAAAAGATACGGTTGTGTGGAAGAGTATAGGAAAAAGGAAGAGGTTTCTTGATGAGCTCCATTTTTAAACATCAAAAATCTAATTAGAGATCAGCTTGGGGGCATCCCTGACAGGCCAGTGGTTAAGACTCTGCGATTTCACTGCAGGGGGCACAGGTTCGATTCCTGGTGGGGAAACTAAGACCCCACAAGCCGCCAGTCAGGGGAAAAACCAACCTGGTCTCTGTCTATAGCCCAAAGTTTTCATTTTCTACACTTAAAGGGGAAGAATTGAGCATCAGAAATTCATTGGTCAGGAGACTCTACAGGCCAGTTCTGGTGAAATATTGCCCTCCAGTCAGTGGATTAGCCATCTGTGGGAAAAGAAAAGTCAGTGTGCTCCAACTATGACTTTCTGTTAAATATTCTGTTAAGCAGCAGTCCATTAAATGAGACTTAACCAAAGTTGGGTTTGACTGATAGACTAAGACCTCATGGTCTTTCCAAAGGCCACTCAGTTTTGTGTCATTGATCAAAAAAACAACCCTCACCTTTTGGCAACCTGGTGGCAAAATGCTTTATTTCCTTGGTGAAACCAAGCAATATTATTGATCTCAGGAAATATCACTTCAGCCATTCCCGTGCAGTGGAGGTTCTTAACTTATTAAATCAGCCGTTCGTGGACTGCCACTGCACAAACTGAACCCGCACACACAAATCATGCGGCTGGACTTGAAAAGCCAAACTTCTTTTTATAGCACTGTGGAAACTAGAAATGAGATTTCATTCTGCCGAGGTTATCACACGGAAATAAAAAAATGCAAAACATCCCTCCTTTTAAAAATAATAAATGGCATAAATCACTCGACAGCTGGCCATCACACTGTAACATTCCAGGGAGTTTTGCATTAATGGGAAGCTGAATTAGATTAATAACTATGCATTCTACTAAACATGTCAAGGAAATTAATTTAGCTCTTCACATGTCTGACCAAAATGCTTTGGAAATATTAACTACCCGATTCTTATCACCAAAAACATTTCCTTTACACCTATTTGCACATGGGGCTTTACTAAGCACTTTAAGCAACTCAAATTGATGGATTATATAATCTAAAATGCAATTTTTCTATTAATAAGACAACCTGGAACTTGTTTATTTAAGTACCAGCAGCACTTTTTTTAAGTTGGATTATTTCTGTTTGTAAAATGTGGGGAGGTCTTATTTCATACAAAAGCTACATCTCACAAGACCTTGTATAATTCAAACTTGCATAATTCGAGGATGATTTTCTCAAGGGAATAAGTATAAAATAAGACAGATGCATGCTCAGAGCACATTTACAAGTTGTAACATATTTTTGCTTTAAAGCCGCTTTTCCCGTTCCCGGCGTTATATCTAATATTTCACAGAGGTTGTCTCCCGTATTAACTGCACCGTGTTTCATTGAGGCTGTTTCTCTTCTTCTTGATGTCTTATCACATATAACTTCCTTTCAAAAGCTATTGATTTGGGGGTGCATTTTCCAGGATGAGCAGTTACATTGTTATTTTATGAATATTTGAACGACATTGTTATAGGTCGTAAAAATAGTTTACGTGATAATAGTGAATGCTAAAATAATAGCATAATAGAAGAGAAAAAAAGAATCCCTTGCAGGAATTGCATTGCATGTAGACAATAGCAGGCTTTAGAGGCTCCTGCAAAACCAGGGTAACGTTTCTGTTTACCAGCTAAGGTGGCTGCTGCTGCTAAGTCACTTCAGTCATGTCTGACTCTGTGACTCCATTCATGGCAGCCCACCAGGCTCCCCTGTCCCTGGGATTCTCCAGGCAAGAACACTGTAGTGGGTTGCCATTTCCTTCTCCAATGTATGAAAGTGAAAGTGAAAGTGAAGTCGCTCAGTCGGGTCTGACCCTCAGCGACCCCATGGACTGCAGCCTTCCAGGCTCCTCTGTCCATGGGATTTTCCAGGCAAGAGGACTGGAGTGGGGTGCCACTGCCTTCTCCACTAAAGTGGCAAACCGCGTTATAAAACTGTAAAGAGGTTTACAATATTCCTCCTCCGGAAATTTACTTTTCTTTTCTTTTTTTTTTTTTTGGCTTTAGTGGGTGTTAGTTGCTGCACACAGGCTTTGTCGCTCCGCAGCGTGTGAAATCTTAGTTAGCTAACCGGGGATCGAACCTGTGTACCCTGCATTGCAAGGCAGATTCTTAATCACTGAGCCATCAGGAAAGTCCCAAAGAGTGTGCGTTTTAAATCACCGGTGCATATACAGTCAAGGCTCATTGGATTATACCTTTTATTTTTTGTTTGTTTGTTTTTGTTTTTGAATTTTACCCTTTAAATAGAAGCAATTTTACTACACAAATAATATCTAAAATCAATTAGGAAAAAACTCAATGATTAAAGCGATAGTTACTTATTATAGAGCTAGTGGTCGAGGGAGGTTAGTTACTTTAGGCTGCACTCATCTGATGTCAGTGAGGCTCACTCATTGCCTGTCTGCAAGTTGCCTGTCTACAGGTCAGCTGGGGACCTGCTCTTGTCCGGCTTGACTGGGAAGCTCTGCTCTAAGTCTCTCATCCTCCTCTTGGGACCAGAGGACTCACCTGGCCTAGCACTCCTCATGACGGGGCAAAGAGCAAGACAGAAGTGGAAATGCACGCCCACTCTGGAACGGCAGGCTTGGCGCTCACACACAACGAATTCGGCCTCGTTCATCTGGCAAAGCAAGTGACTTGGCTAAGCCTAGACTCAGCAGGGGTCGAGGGAAGAGTAGACCTCCCCTCTTAAGTGCGAGAAAACGTAAAGTCACATGGCAAAGGGATATTAATGCAATCAACCCCGGGGTCCTTATAGAGATATCAGATGGGTATTTGGAAACACTCAGTTCAGTTTAGTTAGTCTCTCAGTCGTGTCTGACTCTTTGCAACCCCATGGACTGCAGCATGCAAGGCCTCCCTGTCCATCACCAACTCCCAGAGCTTGCTCACACTTATGTCCATTGAGTTGGTGATGCCATCCAGCCATCTCATCCTCTGTCATCACCTTCTCCCGCCTTCAATCTTTCCCAGCATCAGAGTCTTTCCCAAGGAGTCAGTTCTTCGCATCAGCTGGTCAAAGTATTGGAGTTTCAGCTTCAGCATCAGTCCTTCCAATGAATATTCAGGACTGATTTCCTTTAGGATGGACTGGTTGGATCTCCTTGCAGTCCAAGGGACTTCCAAGAGTCTTCTCCAACACCACAATTCAAAAGCATCAATTTTCGGCACTCAGCTTTCTTTATAGTCCAACTCTCATATCCATACATGACTCCTGGAAAAAACGTAGCTTTGACTAGACAGAGCTTTATTGGCAAAATAATGTCTCTGCTTTTTAATATGCTGTCTAGGTTGGTCATAGCTTTTCTTCCAAGGTGCAACCATCTTTTAATTTCATGGCTGCAGTCACCATCTACAGTGATTTTGGAGCCCAAGAAAATAAAGTCTCTTGCTGTTTCCATTGTTTACCCATCTATTTGCCATGAAGTGATGGGACCAGATGCCATGATCTTAATTTTCTGAATGTTGAGTTTTAAGCCAGTTTTTTCACTCTCCTCTCTCACTTTCATCAAGAGGCTTTTCACTTCCTCTCACTTTCTGCCATGAGGGTGGTGTCATCTGCATATCTGAGGTTATTGATATTTCTCCAAGCAATCTTGATTTCAGCTTGTGCTTCATCCAGCCCAGCATTTCACTTGACGTACTCTGCATATAAGTTAAACAAGCAGGGTGACAATATACAACCTTGCTGTACTCCTTTCCCAATTTGGAACCAGTCTGTTGTTCCATGTCTGGTTCTAACTGTTGCCTCTTGACCTGCATACAGATTTCTCAGGAGGCAGGTCAGGTGGTCTGGTATTCCCGTCTCTTGAAGAATTTTCCAAGTTTGCTGTGATCCACACAGTCAAAGGCTTTGGCGTAGTCAATGCAGCAGAAGTAGATGTTTTTCTGGAACTCTCTTGCTTTTTCAGTGGATGTTGGCAATTTGAACTCTGGTTCTTCTGCCTTTTCTAAATCCAGCTTGAGCATCAGGGAGTTCACAGTTCACGTATTGCTGAAGCCTGGCTTGCAGAATTTTGAGCCTAACTTTGCTAGCATATGAGATGAGTGCATTTGTATGGTAGTTTGAGTATTCTTTGGCATTGCCTTTCTTTGGGATTGGAATGAAAACTGACCTTTTCCAGTCCTGTGGCCACTGCTGAGTTTTCCCAATGTGCTGGCATATTGAGTGCAGCACTTTCACAGCATCATCTTTTAGGATTTGAAATAGTTCAACTGGAATTCCATCACCTCCACTAGCTTTGTTCATAGTGATGCTTCCAAAGGCCCACTTGACGTCACATTCCAGGATGTCTGGGAATGTTGGGGGATTTTTCCTGGTGATCCAGTGATTCAGAATCTGCCTACCAGTGCAGGGGACCTGGGTTCGATCCCTGGTCTGGGAGGATCCCACATGCTGTGGGGCAACTAAGCCTGCACACCACAGCTGCCAGAGAGCCCGCATGCGCTAGAGCCCAGGGGCTGCAGCGGGAAAAGCCTCCCCGGCGAGACGCCCGCGCACCACAGCTAGGGGGCAGCCCCCACGGCCGGAACTAGAGAAAGCCACATGCAGCGACAAAGACCCATTGCGGTCATAGATAAATACATTTTAACAAAATATTGTGTTGGCCAAAAAGTTTTCAGTATTTTCCATAAGATGGCTCTGACAGCACTCAGCTATCTTTAATTTCATTCAAAACAATTTTGCTAGATTTTATTATAACAGCTGTCATAGTGTGCACTTAAAAAAAAGCTTATTAAAACTGTTCAATTTTTGTGTAGCCATTTTTATATTGAAGATGGAAGGGAAAGAGCAACATTTTTGGTTTACTATGCTTTATTATTAAAAGAAAGGTGAAAACATAATGGAAGTGTTTGGCCAACCCAATACATGTCAGAATTAAAAGGTCTGGCTGGAATATATAAAATTGAGTGTTTAGAATAGGAAAGGGTAATGTTGATAAAGATGAGCAGAGACTCACGTTTTTGGAGAGATGAAGAAAGCCAGCGGAGGTTACTGAGATAGGTAAAGAAAGACTAGTGTTCCAGAAGACAAGCTCAGAGCATGTTTTTAGGAAGGAATGATGTGTGTCAGTTGCTGCACCATGAAATAAAGAAAACATCTTTTACCTGGTGCCAGGTAGGTAAAGAGTCATGTCACAGTCAGGTATATCACTGCTAAACTAGGGTGCAGTTAGCATCTAACAAAAACTGTCCTGCCACACCCACTCCAGCTGCAAACCTGTAAACAAACCAGTAAGATCAGCTAAGCCCAGCCTGGGCTTCCAGGTGCCTCAGTGGTATAGAATCTGCCTGCCAATGCAGGAGACACGGGTTTGATCACTGGGTCGGAAAGATCTTCCAGAGAAGGAAATGGTAACCCACTCCAGTGTTCTTGCCCGGCAAATCCCGTAGACAGAAGAGCCTGGTGGGCTACAGTCCATGGAGTCACGGAAGAGTCGGACACGACTGAGCAGCTACACAAAGCCCGGCCTAACCCAGATCTTCGGCTGCATGTGCCCACTGACTGTTGCCAGGGTGATTTCCAGCATTTCAGCAAGCTCTGCAGCCCGACTGTTTATGGAACAAACATTTACTGGGGGCCTCGTTTTGCCACACGCTGCTCCAAGCAATCAGGCTACAACGGAAAGTAAGATAAGTAGGGTTCCAGCTGTCACAGAGCTAACATTTCAGTGGAGGAAGTAAACAAGAAACATGGATGGGTGAACGTATGAATTAGCAAGTAATTTCAGGTAGTGGTGAGTATTTTGATGATGGTAACGCAGAATGAAGACTAAAGGGTGACTGAGGAAATTACTTTTAATCTTATGGTCAGGTAAGGTTTCTCTGGGGAAGTGATGGTTGGCAGAAATCTGAGTTATTCAGATAGACAACTCCTCAATGAGTTTCATCATAACTCTTTGACCTTCCACCACGCCTGAGCTGCTGCACAGGAAGGAGAACTCCGGCATCGTCTTCTGTTCTCCCTCTTGCCTCTCCCATGACTCCTGAGCACTGAGAATAAAAGAGGAGAACAAGGATGCCGGGAGAGGCATGTGTGTGCTCAGTCATGCTGGACTCTGCGACCCCATGGACTGTAGCTCATCGGGCTCCTCTGTCCTTGGGATTCTCCAGGCAGGAATATTACAGTGCGTTGCCACTTCCTCCTCCAGAAGATCGAACTCCAGGTCTCTTGCATCTCCTGCATTGGCAGGTGGGTTCTTTATCACTGCGCCACCTGGGAAGCCCCGAGAGGAGGAATATCAGATGTCTGCTGAGCTATGTGACCATGTGACTGGATTCAGACTGCTGAATCCAGTCTCCTCTGGCCAAAGAAGATTCTCTTTGTGTTTGTTTGTTTGTTTGTTGGCTGTGCTGGGTCTTTGTTGCTGGGCACGGGCTTTCTCTAGTTGCAGAGCGGGGGCTACTCTCCAGCTGTGGCATGCAGGCTTGGCAGCTGGGACGCCTGGGCTCAGCAGTTACGGCGTTCAGGCTTAGCCACTGCGTGGCATGTGAAACCTTCCCAGACTTGGGATCAAACCTGTGTCCCCTGCATTGGCAGGTGGATTCTTTACCACTGGACTGCCAGGGAAGTCCAAAGAGGACTCTGTTTAAGGAGTTGGGCCCAATTAAAGCTTTTCAAATAGCAGAAAGGTCTCATTTGATTCAGCTACTGTATTTTTTTGTGGCAGGAAAAGAAGAAGGCATTAATTCTGCAAAAGAGAAAGTCATGATTGACCTAAAGTCCCCTTGACTGCCATATCTCTCCAGCATTCTGCTATCAGAGAAGTAGAAGGTGCTGGATGCTATATGTGTCACGTCTCCCTGAGACCCCCCATCAGCAAACTCAGATGGTAGGAACCATTATTGGAATGAAGACACTGGCTCAGAGGGACTAAAGAACTTACCCAGGTCATCCAGTTAATAGGAAAGAAAAAAAAGAAGATAAACCAAGGGCTGGCTGCTTCCAAAGCCCATGTTCTTTCAGCTAAATGACCCTGCCTGGCTGCCAAACTGGACATCAGAAAATATAAACCCTTAAAAGACACAGGGCAGAACCAACCCATTTGTTAAATTCTTCTAAGAGGAAAAAAAGGGAGACATTGAGATCAATACCGCCACGCTGCATTTTTAGTGATGGGCAGTGAGAATAGCGCGCAACAGTTTCTAGAAAAGGAGAGGAATGTGTATTCCCTGGGGCTGGAAAGTTGTCGGACATTAATAGCAAGAAAATTGTCAGGAAGCTGACAAGAGGTGGAGGGAATGTCCCTGGTTGCTCCCTGCAAAAACCTCACTGGAAAGGAACACAGGGTGGGAGATCGGAGCTGGTCTGGCACAGAAACACACACACACACACACACACATGCTGATCTGGCATAGAAACACACACACACACACATGCTGATCTGGCATAGAGACACACACACACACGTGCTGATCTGGCATAGAGACACACACATACACACGTGCTGATCTGGCATGGAGACACACACACACACATACATGCTGATCTGGCATAGAGACACACACACACACACAGAGAAGAGGGAAACATGAGAAGGCTTGAAAGACACACACAGAGGAGGGAAATATGGGAAGGCTTGAAAGACACACACACAGAGGAGGGAAACATGAGAAGGCTTGAAAGAAAACAGTATGAAACGAGAGAACTTCAGAGTAAAAAGGAAAACGAGCATAGCTCTTCCTGAAGAGCAGGAGGGTTAATCAACAAGGGGGATAAAAATGGCCTGCAGATAGTATTTATCATCCTTCCCACTTTTCCCGTGGCTTTGTTTGTGCCCATCTGTCTGCTCAGTCTTTTCCAAGTGTCTGCTGCCACATACGCGAGCCATTAATTTATTGAAAATATTACTGAAATTGGATGGCTTCTGGCCTTCCCATTGTTTCATTTTTAACTTTTTTTAAAATTGTTTTATCTGTTTGCCTGTTTTGTGTTTTCAGTTGTCAGGCGGAGGTTTTACCCAGGCTCAGAAGCATAACCTTCCTAATTCATCACAAGAAAAAACACAGGAAACTTTCCCGTGTTCAGAAGCACACCCATTAAAATATGCAAAACACGTTTGCCTGATGTCCCTGTGCACACACTCTCTTTCCCCTGGGGTGAGAAATCTAAACCTGAACATTCTGGCAAAAAAAAAAAATCAGTGACAATATTGCATTTATTTGCTTTAGCAAAAAACATACATAAACGAGTAGTTCTTATTAGGAACACATCCAGGTTATGTCTAAGGAAAAAAATCCATTGGACTGATAAACAGATAGGTGGTACATTTAGGTTATACTCATGTTTATTTCAAAAACAGGGACAAAAGCCTTCCTGTTGACTGTGTCACAGGCCAATACTAAAGCCACACTCCACTTGAAGCCATTATGCAAGGGAGGTAACTGTGACATTTTCAATGTTATATAATCGAATTTTTTCATCACCGTTGGAGTGTGTATTACAGGAGTTGTGATTCTTCACAGCAGCTCTGCAAGGGTCTTGACTTGATTCCTTCAGCTTCCCGAGGCTGCCCCAGAGGGCAGACAGGCCCGCAGAGCTCCGGTGAGTAAAAGCGGCCTGGCTCCAGGATGGGCTTCTGAGCGCTTCCCTTCAAAGCCTGCCACCCAGGCTGGCTGGCTGCAGAGGTGAACTGCCTGTTACTTCTCCTTGATTTCCCGGGAAGTCTGGATGCTGGAGCCGCAGGCCTCCCGGGGGTGCCGCGCCCTGCCTTGTCACATGCTCCTCTCACACTGAGCCAGTTTTTCACTGGAGAATCACAGCTGTTTCCACCCCTGGTTCACTGGCTGGCTGGCGGCTGTGCATGACGGAAGGGGAGAGATGGAAGAATCAAGCCACTTCTGGAGGTTTTGTAGGGAAGGGAAAAAAATTTTTTTTTCTCTCTACCCATCTTACGTTCTCTGGTTGGAGCCAAATTGATAAAAGATGAATTGAATTTCCCTGGTGGTTCAGTGGTTAGGACTTTACACTTTCACTGCTGAGGGCCTGGGTTCAATCCCTACTCTGGGAACTAAGATCCCACAAGTCATGCAGTGCAGCCAAATAATGAAACTAATAGTAAAATAAAAGACTGATTAACAAGAGGTTAACACACACACACACATTTAATGATATGCGTGGGAATGCGAGTTCATGTACCCAGTACACAGTGAGGCCAAGCAAACTGACACATTGGAGTTTAGAGCAGAGAAAGGTCTGCTGCAAGGTCAGGCAAGGAGACGTGTGAGATCAAGCCCTGAAGAGCCTCCAGCTCCCCTGAAGTGTTCTGGCAACGCATTTTTAAAAGCCAGGTTGTGGGCCGGAGAGTCACAGCACACTTCCTGACTGTGATCAGATTGTGCCCAGCTCCCTGATTAGCTAATGATAAGGCAGCTGGGTGGCATCACAGGAGTAACTTTACCAAGAGTCCTGGGGCAACGTGTCCAGGGTCATCAAGAAGCTGCTGCTCATTGTTGTTCAGTCCCTAAGTGGTGTCCATCCCTTAGAGACCTCACAGATTGCAGCACGCCAGGCTCCCTGTCCTTCACTGTCTCCTGGAGCCTGCTCAGACTCATGTCCATTGAGTCAATGATGCCATCCAACCACCTCATCCGCTGTCACCCCCTTCTCCTTCCGCCTTCAATCTTCCCCAGCATCAGGGTCTTTTCCAGCTCTTTGTATCAGGTGGCCGAAGTATTGGAGCTTCAGCTTTAGCATCAGCCCTTCCAATGAATATTCAGGGTTGATTTCCTTTAGGATGGACTGGTTGGATCTCCTTGCTGTCCAAGGAACTCTCAAGAGTTTTCTCCAGCACCACAGTTCAAAAGCAAGAAGTAGTTAACATCTTCTATTTGATGAGGGGGAGGAGGGCTTTCACATCTACAGAACAACTCAGGAAATGTGGATCAGATACTATTACGCAGGTACTTCAGAGAGGAGCTAGAGCGGAGGGTGTGGGGAAAGGCTGTCCCCGCCCCCTAAACCCCTTGGGATCCTGCTTGGCTACAGGCAGATGTTTCCATGGGATTTCACAAAGAAAGAGGACAGCCGGATGATCCAAGTGCATAAACTATTCTAGGCGAAACAAAGGAAAGGGATTCGGGACTTCCAGGTGGTGTAGGCCTGTTATGGGAAGATGACAAGGAAAAGTACAGTGAACGAAAGGTGTTTATCTAATAGGATGTGGTACACAGATTACGTAGGTACCTTCTCCATTGGAGAGATGCTGAAAGTCCTTCTCCCCTGGTGCAGGCTGGGGAGATACTTTTACAAATGGAAATTTTCTTTATAAATGTACATTTCCTTTATAAACAGATAACTAACTTAAGCCCGTTTTTAGAGCTTTCCTTGCATCCACTGGTTCTTAACAGCCTTTAACTCAAAATAGTCCATATGTCAAAGAGAGCTATTTGGGGTGCTATACTCCTGAGGGAAGAAAAAGTGTTTTAAAGACTGAAGGACTGAAGTATGTACTTCAGTTACAAAAGTTAAAAGAAAAAAAAAAAAACGACGTGGCAGAAAGCACTGCAAGGGAGAAAAAATAATTTTCCCTCTATCCTTTTAGGTTCTTGGCTGAGATGGCAATAAAAAAAGAAAAGATTAACAGAAGAAAAACAAACATGCCTGTATACCCAGGAAAACAGTGTGTCCCTGAAATGGCCCAGGCCAGACACTTAACCGCCATCCTTAGCGGGTGGCCAGAGAGAGGTGTCGAGAGGTGAGAAAGGCTTGTGAGTGGGAGGCGACCGGGAATAACAGTAACAAGTGACAAGGTCAGGCTATCATGCAGATCAAAATCTTTGCTTTCTCCTTTGATGAGCTGCCAGGGATTATTAAGTCATCCTTCTCTTCTTGATGTAGGAAGACTGCCTTACAAATGGAGGTTCCCAAAGGTCTGTTTAGTCAAGGCTATGGTTTTTCCAGTGGTCATGTATGGATGTGAGAGTTGGACTGTGAAGAAGCCTGAGCACCGAAGAACTGACGCTTTTGAACTGTGGGTTGGAGAAGATTCTTGAGAGTCCCTTGGACTGCAAGGAGATCCAACCAGTCCATTCTGAAGGAGATCAGCCCTGGGATTTCTTTGGAAGGAATGATGCTAAAGCTGAAGCTCCAGCACTTTGGCCACCTCATGCGAAGAGTTGACTCATTGGAAAAGACTCTAATGCTGGGAGGGATTGGGGGCAGGAGGAGAAGGGGATGACCGAGGATGAGATGGCTGGATGGCATCACGGACTCAATGGACATGAGTCTGAGTGAACTCCGGGAGTTGGTGATGGACAGGGAGGCCTGGCGTGCTGTGATTCATGGGGTCGCAAAGAGCCGGACACGACTGAGCGCCTGAACTGACTGACTAATGAATGTAAATGTTGTTGTTATTTTCTTGTTACGTCCTGTCTCACATTTTTGCAGCCCGTAGACTGTAGCCCGACAGGCTCCTCTGTCCGTTGGGCTCTCCAGGCAACACTCCTGGAGTGGGTGGCCATTTCCTTCTCCAGGGGATATTCTCGACCAGGGGAATGAACCCCAGTGGAAAGCCCACACAAATGTGAATATCTTTCACCAAAGGACACTTTATAACTGGGATCGTACCGCGGTCTCCAGCATTGCAGGCAGATTCTTTGGTGTCTGAGCCATCGGGGAAGTGGTCTGGGGATTGGTTAACTGAACATACTAGGTGTCTGGTCCAGTGGGACATTTACAGAGACACGAAAGCTGCCTAAGTTTCTGCTGATGCGGCACCCCAGGCAGGGGCAACTTCGTCATGGGCCTAGAAATGTATCCCAGGGGTAGAAGGGAACAAGACATTGCCCTCTCCTAAAGAAAATAAAAATTAATTTCTAAGGTGTGATGTTTCTCCAGGCTCAGTTTTTTCACTGTCTTTATGGAGAAAATCCCCCAGACGGCTTCACCACATCAAAAGCCCGCAGTTCATGACAGTTACTGCCTGACTCCTGCCCTGAAGAGGCTTTAGGAATTGACCAGAGGCCACCAGAGGCTGCGGTCTGCAGGGAAGCCTGGATCAGCCACAGGTCTGAATTTCAATTTCTGGTGGACTTAGCTAGAGGAAGAATTTTGATTTAAGACGGGAAAGGCATTCATTCGACAGAGAGACCAGGAAGGCTTTCTCAGTATCTGGCACCAAGCCTTTTTTTCCTCCTGGAATCCAGGTCTCAACCTGGCTGGACATTAGGGTGCCCTCGGGAGCCTCCCTGCTGGCTCCGTGGCCAAGAAGAGCCCGCCTGCCAGCGCAGGGGGCTTGGGTTTGACCCCTGTGTCAGGTGTTACAGCCAAACGCGCCAGGACGGCGTGGGTCGTGGGGGCACTTTATTACACCGGCTGGTCCAGGGCCGAGTTCCCTCTTCAGCCAGGACTCCCGACCGACTTCTGTGAAAACCTTAGAAGCCTTAAGTATACTATACCACATCCCCAAATTCCTTAAACCCAGCCTGAAAAGCATTAAAGGTGTATGCAGTCAGGTCACAGCCACGATTCACAACCGGAAGGGTCAGCTGGTCATATGCTGTAGCCTACACCAGCGGGGGCCAAGAAGATGGCAGAGGTGACTGGCTACATAGCGGGTATCGCGCTCATTTTGGCGACGGGGAATCTTGGTATGGGGTCTGGTGCTTGTCAGTCTGGGCGGCCGGTTGGGCTGCAGCAATGTTGCCGGGTTACATGGTTACCGGGGATATAGCCTGAAGCTCACTGAAAGTGCGAGATGGAGCTTCCCTCGTTTTCAGGATGGAGCCCGCTCGGCCTGCTCCCTTCCTCCCTCGAGGACGACTCCCTCCAGGAAATGGCACCCCACTCCGTTGTTTTTGCCTGGAGAATTCCATGGACAGAGGAGCCTGGCGGGCCCAGTCCTGGGGGTCTCAGGGAGTCAGACACGGCTGAGCACGCAAACACGTATGCGGGGAGCGTTCATAATCTGTCGACAACCCGCCCAAATGAACAGAAACTAACTTGAATGTGCTGGGGAAGAGCCCCGGCATGGCCATCTCTAACTCCCCGGGGGATGCTGACACGGAGCCAGCCGCAGGAAGCCCTGCGCCGCCTCGATCGGCCGTCCCCAGACTCCAGGGTCCAGTGCCTGGCGGCCTGAGGCGGGACCGACCCACAGGAAGAGCAACAGAGAGCAAATTCCAGTAATGCGCCTGAATCGTCCTGAAACCAACCCCGCCCTCCCCCGCCGGCCCTGTCTGTGGAAAACGGCCTTCCGGAAAGCCAGTGCTGGTGGGGACCGCTGAGCTAGCTGGCCCCGGAGGAGGACGGGCCCTCATCCGAGCCTGAAGCGCTCTCCCTCCCGAGGGCGGTCAGAGTGCAGACAGCAGGCGGGAGCTCCCAGCCTGTGCGCGCAGTGCAAGCCCGAGGGTCCCCTGCCACGGGGTGAGATGACCAAGCGCTCTCGTCCGTGGAACGGCCGCAGGCAGCTGCCGCCCCAGCTTCCCTCTCAGGACAGGTCCTTGGAAAGATAATAGCCTGTAATGGGCCTGACCTTTTGACTTTACAGCGCGAGGTCACGGGCCCTCTGACCCTTGGACCTGCAAACACATCCCTCTGAATCGAGCTCAGCAGTCTCTCCTGAGGAGGGCCAGAGGCAACACAAGGCCCACTCACAGGTCTCTGGAGGAGGCTGGAGAAGTGTTGCTTGTCCTTTCTTCCACTCTACTGCATTAACGTGCGTGAAATTCCGTGCAGACCCAGCCATCCCCCCCAGATTGCCTGCCTGCGTGTGATCTGAGGTGCACACTCAGGAATAAACCATGTTCTCTCTCTTCTGTACTGGTATAGAGGGATGTTTTGGTTGGCAGGATTTTGCTATTTCCCAAAGCTCAGGACAGAAGAAGCAGGTAAAGGAGAGGAGAGTCAGGTTACCATGGAAGCAAAGGATGAGGGAGGGTCATAGTCCACGGCTTAGGCCAAGCCCAAAAGCACAGAAAGAAAGCTGAGCACCGGGGAATTGATACTTTGAACTGTGGTGTTGGAGAAGACTCTTGAGAGCCCCTTGGACTGCAAGGAGATCCAACCAGTCCCTTCTAAAGGAAATCAGTCTTGAATATTATGGAAGGACTGATGCTAAAGCTGAAGCTCCAATACTTTGGCCACCTGACTCAAAGAGCTGACTTATTTGAAAAGACACTGATTCTGGGAAAGATTGAGGGCGGGAGGAGAAGGGGACGACAGAGGTTGAGATGGTTGGATGGCATCACTGACTCGATGGACATGAGTTTGAGTAAGCTCTGAGAGTTGGTGATGGACAGGGAGGCCTGGTGTGCTGTGGTCCATGGGGTCACAAAGAGTCGGACATGACTGAGCGACTGAACTGAACTGAACTGAACTGAACTGAAAGCACAGACTGGGGAGGAAAGGGCCAGGGACCAGCGCCAGCTGTGCTCTCCCGTGCTTCGCGTTCGTCTCTCCCCGAGCCTTCCTGTTCTCTGACGCTTGGCAGACTGCTGCCTCTATTCTGCCCCTGGTCTCTGGAGACAGGTGGCTTCCTGAGCAAGGTGTTAACACGAGTCGCTGTGCCCGATGAACAGTGAGGCCAAACAAACGGAAGCGCCAGAGTGTGGAGCAGAGAAAGGTTTATCACAAGACCACAAAAGGCCATGAGGCGGCTCATGCGCCGAAAAGCTTCGAGCTCCTGGAAGGGCTTCGGCAAAGCATTTTTAAAGGGCAGGTTGGGGTAGGGAGGGCTTCCCAGGTAGCTCAGAGATAAAGAATCCGCCTGCCGATGCAAGAGCCCCAGGGTTCAATCCCTGCGCCGGGAAGATCCCCTGGAGGAGGGCATGGCAACCCACTTCAGTGTTCTTGCTGGGATAATCCCACGGACAGAGGAGCCTAGTAGGCTACAGCCCATGGGGTCGCAAAGAGCCAGACCCCACTAACACGCGTACGGCACCCGGGGCGGGGAGGTCACAGGGCACGGGGGAGGCCACAGGGCACATGACCAGCTGGCACACAGTTCTCTGGTTGGCTGATGGCGAGGCTGCAGGGTGGTGTCACGGGGTTAACATCATCCATCCTTGGTCCAGGAGTCCTGGGACTATATGCTCAGGGTCTTTAAGTAGTCAACGTCCTCCATTGGTGGCGGTTTTTCACATCTGCAAAATAACTCAGGAAATACACATCAAATACCCTTATCTAGGTACTTCAGAGAGGAGCTGGAGCAGAGGACCTGGGGAAGGCCTGTCCCGGGAAGACCCTACAGGATCCTGCCGGTGCCAAAGGGCCCAGCAACTCCCTTGCCCTCTCAGGGCTCTCGAGAGAAGCTGCAGTGTTTGCTGAGGCCCAGTTCAAGAGGTGATCAGGGCAGAGTCGAGAGTGAGAAACGGGGCAGGAGCAGGCGCCTGGGGTCCAGGTGAACGAGCGGCCTGGAGGCAGGAATGAGGAGTGTGAGACGCGAGGAGGCAGCAGTAGGACTTGGCGACTGGTTGGGGCGGGAGCAGAGAGGCTCCAAGCAAGGCTCTAAGGTTTCCGGTGGATACCTAGACTAGCGGGACCCCTGAGCCTCGGACAGGTGAGGAAGCCAAGGGAATGAGGAGCGCACCAGGGCTGGGTGGATTGCATCGGAAATTAGTTTCGTTTCAGTTCAGTGGAGTGATGAGAGCAGAGCAGGGACAGAGGGCAGAGCCGCTGCCTTCAGGACGCTGTGAGCCCAGAGGGATGCCAGTACAATTCAGTGGCTGCGGGAACCGTTCTGGCGCATCAGAGACACCTCGGCAGGTTCATCTCTCCCATTGATTCGGAAGTGCTATGTTTTGTGAAGTTCATGAAGAGGAGTGCCAGGACCTCTCCTAAGAGAACTGTGAATTTCCAGATTTTTGGAAAGGAGTCTCCCAAATTTCCAAGTTAAAAAAAGAAGAAGCAGCAGAAACCAGAGGAGCCCCTAGTAGTCCACGTGGGGCTTGGTGCTGCCGCTGCTGAGGCCTGGGAGCAATGCCTGATTGGAGAGCTGAGATCCCATAGGCAGCTTGGCATGATGAACAATAATAATAAGTATTGATAAGTAAAATGTCATTAACACTTTTTTAAGAAAAAGAAGCAGAAAACAGAACTGCCAGCTTCCTTCCTTTTTGGTCTCTTTAACTTGCCACTTTATAGGTTGTGTAGACGAGTCAAGACTTAGTATATTAGATATTAAGATATCGTAATATCTTAGTGCTGACCCATATTAGCACTGATTGAATGTTAGCTATTACCATTATTAGAATCACTTTCTCTGATCATCCTGCAATTAGTTAAGTAATGACCTTCTCCTCTTCAAAAGAACCTTCGGGATTGTTAGAAAATCAAAAAGGCTGTGAGACTGACACCCTGCTTACTGCGCTAAGGAGGCAGCTGGAAAATGAATAAACAAGCACGGAGGTCTAATTGGGCCTTGCTGTTCCCGGGAATCACTTCCTGCTTCAGGTACAGCTTTTCACATCTGCATTAAATTAGATTTTTTTCTCCTTCTTCTCTCATCTACTCAAGAACAAATGAAATACATCTGTTGCCCTGCCAGAAATACCTAGGTTGACCTTGAACATTCAATTCGTCCAAGCAACCTGCCCTCTCCACAGGTAGATTCAAAGGACAGACTCCAGGTAGAGAGATAAATATGATGGAGCTCTGTATTCACCCAAAATGTCTAGAGGAAAAGTTTAAGAAAGAATGTCCTTCTCTTGGAACTTCCCTGGTGGTCCAGTGGATAAGACTTCGAACTCCCAGTGTAGGGGCCTGGGTCCGACCCCCGGTCAGGGAACCAGATCCCACACGCTGAACTAAAAGTCCCCACGCCACAACTGTAGATATCGAATGCTACAATTAAGAGTGAAGATCCCAAGCGCCAGCACAGCCAAATACATAAATAAATACTAAATAAAAGTGAAAGCACGCCCCCTGTCGCCGCGTCAAGATCAAGAGTCACTGGGAGGAGTGAAACCCCAGGGGCCGGCCTCACGCCTTGGCCCTGACCACACACCTGATCACTCTTGCCCACCTCTGCAGCCCGCCCTCCCTTCCTCCCTGCCCTCATCATCTCAGGATCTTTCTTCCCTCCAACACTCCCTTCCACAGGAACCCTGTCCTTCCCACCTGTGCCTCCACAGCAAGCTTCTCTCAACTTTGCCCCTTTTCCTCCAAGTGAAGGAGCCTTGGAAAAAAGAAACCCAACTAGATAGAGCTGCCAACTCGGGTCTCATTTTTGAAACTGTACATGCATTTGTTCTGTACACGGAACATCAAAACAGGGGATAGGGCCACCAAGAATGATCTTCAGTGCAAATTGCAGCATCTTCTAGGCCTCAAACCAAAGAAATACCTGAACTTGTCTTTTCATCCCTTCATCGTTCCTCACCTGGGTGTCTAACAGCCAGCAAATGTCTACTGTCGAATTTTAATGTACCCAGACCCCCTTCGTGTTATTAAAGGACCTCAAGTTTACATGCAAAAGCAAGAGTTTCAGCAGCCGGCAGTTTTGCAGCCTTATTTAGTGCCAGTGTCTAAGCCTCCTTTCCCTCTGAGGCTCAGAGACAGACCAGCACTCCATCCTGGAAATGTAATGTCAGCTCACGATCTATTAAGCATCCAGTGCTGTACTTCTGGAACACGCCAATGGGAGCAATTACTTGTGTTTCTAAGAAACCAGATTTGTCTTAGAAATCTTCACATCTATTTTCTCACCTAAACACAATGGAAATAAATCTTGAGTGGAGAAGCAACCATTAGCTTCCAGGCTGCGACGTCGACTTCATATTGCTACATACTTACTCAAGCATGACCGTCAAAGGGGCTGTTTCCAGTTTTATAGGAAGCAGTGTTATTTGTTAGTCATAACTTTAATGGGGAAAAATTAATTCTTATAGGAGTCACAGAAAAAATCCATCAGTAGTCTGGCCAGCTCATTGCTTCAAGACAGAGCTGTATATAAAACTTACTCCACAACTTGCCAGTGTAAAGCGCTTACAGTATTTGGTGCCCACTAAGATATTAGAAGACTACCTGGTTTGAATTAGTGCTTCCCTGCCCTAATGCTTAAGTCTCTTTTCTGAATATATTAGTTATTTATCAATAATAGAGTAAGCTGAGTAAGCTTCCTTAAGTCTAATTTAAATAAAGCAAAAGACAAATGAACTATGTCCTCAGATTTCATGCAATGTTGAATAAAAACCAGGTGCAAACCTTTGGGAATACAGTTAAAAATAAGAATGAATATGCATTCCCCCAAAGATGCGTGGTTGTCCTTGACAATCATCTCAAAAGAGTAAGAGCACATAGCAAATCCCGACTCACCTGTCTGTAATAATTCAACTCGGTAAACCTTTATCAATCATTTACCTTGTACAAGTGACTGGGCTTGTCATCCCAGCGGGCGTAAAGACGAATAAGGCATGGCACTTGCCCTGGAAGAACTTATTCATTCCTTATCCAGTGAGGTCTTGACACCTTCTTAGGACCCAGCTTTAATTTTTGTTCCCAGCAAGACTTGCATTAGACAGAGTCAAAGCAAGTCCTGTCCCATGTGGCATGAGTTTAATTTATAGTCAAAACGCCAATGCTAAATAAAGGAGGAGAAAAACAAATGTGTTCCCTCACCCCTAGAAAATCCATTTGTGTTGACTGGAGTCTCTGTTTTCAGAATAGTTTCAGCTCAAAAAATTCTTAGATGAATCCTCAAATATTTTTTCTCACTACAATTTTGCTTCTGTTGCTCTGAGATCCACAGGGAAAATCCTACACTTTTCTTTCATGAAAAGAAGGGAATCCAGCTCCCTTCTCCTTAGCAGAACACAAAGCCAGTGAGAAAGGCTGTTGAAGAAGAAACTTCAGGTCTGTGTAATTTGGAGAGTTCCTCTTTAAGCCAAAATTTTGATCACAGATGAGACGCTTAATGGGTAATGCCCAAAGGCAATCAATTCTTTTTTTTTTTAATTTAAACTTTTTACTGTCTTCTGGGGCATAGCCGCTTAACAATATTGTGATAATTTCCGGTGGACAGCAAAGGGACTCCATTCTCCCCCAGACCCCGCTCCATCCAGGCTGCCACATGACGCTGAGCAGGGTTCCCTGCATGGCACAGTAGGTCCTTGCTGGTGAGCCATTTTAAATACAGCGCTGTGCACGTGTCCATCCCAAACTCCCCGATTATCCCTTCCCCAAACCTCCCTCCTACCCCGGCAACCATAACTTCTTCTTTAAGTCTGTGGCAGAGACAACCAACTCCAATAAGCCCTAAGGAGATGTCATGTTTGAACTCAACTCGGGGGTGTGAGATGAAGACAACGCCAGCCTTGGTGGGGAGCTGGGGCCAGCTGGCATCCCTGTAGTCCAGACTCAGGCCAGAGCACTGTTCTCAAACGAGGGTGCATTAGGCTGACCAGTTGCCCAGGCAAAGGACTTTAGCTTATCAAAGACATGACGAGGACATGTCAAAATGAGGACAACGATGAGCAGCAGTCCCGTCACAAGAGAAGCTCCTCCCCTGCACAGGTCAGTCATTGTTCCCGGTGCTACCGCAAGCGCTGTGCTGAGCTCGGTCGCTCAGTCCTGTCTGACTCTTTGCCACCCCATGGATTCTCCAGGCAGAACACTGGCGGGCATCCTTGCAATGCAGTATTGCCGGTCCTCCTATCCAGCAGGCGGAATTATTTCAGATGTTTGTTTACTTATTTATTTTTGCTGTGCCATGCAGATGGAGCCTGTGCCCCCGCAGTGGAAGCACAGAGTCTCAACCACTGGAGCGGCGGAGAGGTTTTTTTTTTTATTATTTCCTGATCAACTAAATGTGATGGAGCTGGTAATGTATGAATTCTGGAATGCTCTAGGACACCCTCTTGGAGCGGCCATATTAAAGAAAAGAAAGAAAGGCTTTTCTATTTACTCTTAAACTGCTGAAAAGAAAGGGTCAGATTTTATTGATATTTGTGGAGTATTTCCTCCATGCCCAACCCCAGTCCATGGCACCGTGCAGAGTCCATCATAACACAGAAGGAATTCAATTAATGACGACTAAACTGAATGAAGGGCTTCCCAAATGATGCTAGTGGTAAAGTACCTGCTTGCCAATGCAGGAGACGTAAGTGACTTAGGTTTGATCACTGGGTCAGGAAAATCCCTTGGAGGAGAAAATGGCAACCCACTCTAGTATTCTTGCCTGGAGAATCCCACAGGCAGAGGAGCCTGGAGAGCTACAGTCCATGGGGTCGCAAAGATTGGACATGACTGAAGCGACTTAGCTTGCATGCACGCACAGAGTGAAACACTACCAGGAAAACAGGTCCCACTTGAGATAGCCTAAATAAAAATACTCCCCAGAGTGATCACTGTAGGATTTAATCCTTTCACTGAGGCTCTGAATTTTAGCTCTATGGGATGGAGCCTACTAAGTGCGTCTCCTTTCGATTTCAGACAGAGGACCAGACCACTCTGTCTCAGTTCCAGGCCTGGCCCTGTGCCCAAGGGGGTCAGAGACCCACCTCGCACTCATGTTTCTCCTGCCAAGACGGAGCTCCTGCTCTTTGCTTTCTGTTGCTGTTTTGTTTAGGAATTTAACTTGACTGGGAAAGTCAAACTTCACAGATAGAAACTGTGAAGGCTTGGAAAGGCTCGGGGGCGCTGATTTTGTGGCCTACTGTTTTTCCCACGTTTGCCTAGTAGTCTGGCCAGCGTGGCTTGAAACATCCTCAGTCCTACGGACAGGAGGGGCCCCCCCCAATGCCCTTCCTTCTGATCCGCAAGCATTTCTTCTGCTGCTTTCTTCGCTGGGCACCCTCTTCACCCCAGCTCTCCCTCTGCTGGACAGGGGAGTAAAGAAACACAGGAGTTGAAGATGGTTTCTAGCCAAGCCCCCTGGGGTTCTGTACGTACAGGGCACCTGGTTGCCAATCTGATCCTTCCACCTCACTCTCTTCACAGGGCTCAGAAAGGGGCAGAGTCATCCACAGTCACAGAAAAAGCATGAAAGACACCATCCTCCCATTATCAAGTCCAAGCTCGCACTGCTCGCTGTATGACAGGCCAATTAACTGAGAACCGAGGGGTTGAAGCAAAGAATATGACTTTATTTGGAAAGCCAGCCAGCCAACCAAGGAGATGGCAGCTGAATGTCTCAGAACAGCCATCTTATGGGGTCTGGATGCCTCTTTTTTATATAGAACAGAGAGGGAGAGGAGGTAAGAAAGGAAAGTAAAAGGCCATTTATCTTTTGTAATAGGAGGGGATGTGTTAATTTCTTTATTCTGCAGTCATTCACAGGTGGCCAGGGTCTAATGATGCCCCTGTGAAATGAACAAAGGCACGTTAGTCTAACAGGCAGAGGGCTCCTTGAGGCAGGCCACTGTGTATGACTACAATAACACAAGCAAAGGTTGAAGTCAGGTCCAGCGTGGAGTCAGAATTGGCTCTTCCATGTAGCGCTCTTTTTTTTTTTTTTGGTCTCTCTCCAGGTATCCCAGCGGTAGAGCGAACTCAGAGAAGTAAAATATATTACACCGGTCAGGAATTCAGGGGGTCCCTTTGTGTGGGTGCTCTGCTTAGGAGCTGACATTGACGAGAAGAACAAGACTTGATGGAAAAACAAGGACTGGGAGCATGAAACAGGCCCAGCACCCCCAACCTTTTAATGCACAACTCCAGTGGGTGCCATTCCCGTTGACCCTCAGAGTTAAGCAGTGGGGACAGAGCGTGCTTCCGGGTAGAACTGCACAGTGTCTAGGTTCTAGAGGATTCCTCTCTGGGTGACACAGGGTCATGAGGGTTGTTTATGACTGATAGCAATGCAAAATAATTCTTGGTGATAGACAAGCAAATCCTGTCCTATCCCCAAAGGTTTCATGGCAGATGATGAGGTGGTTGGATGGCATCATCAACTCAACAGACATGAGTCTGAGCCAACTCAGGGAGAAGGGGAAGGACAAGGAAGCCTGGCATGCTGCAATTCATGGGGTCGCAGGGAGTCAGACCCGAATAAGTGACTGAACAGCCACAGCAGCAGAGGTTCATGGACTTCCTTCTCCTAAAGTCAGAGATGGGTTGGGGTTGCTTTCATTGATTTCAACATTCCTGCATTCATAGGCTGGTACTTTCTCTACTTTTCCAGTGAACTGGTTTCAACACCTCTCCAATTTGAATTAAATAAAATCTTTAGCATGTGTTCAGTTTGAAAAGCAGTGTAAGAGCTGTCATTTTTGCCTCTTGTTTTTTTGAAAATGATTCTTTAAGGTTCTTCCCTGTGATACAGCCACAAACATCCAAAACTGATAGGAAGGAGGTTATAGCTGAGAACCAAATGTTCACACCTGCTCAGAGCACATTAGCATAGCAATGGATGCTTCACTCAGGAGGTCCAGGCTGACTTGCTGTCTTTCTCGGGACTCCCCAAGGTGAAACCCTATTACCCCAGGGCTGGTGTTTTAATTCACTGCTAAGTGACTGGACCACAAGCTGGGTTTGCAGCTTCAACCCACTGAATTCATTTGCAAGTAAATAAAATTTAACTCTCTTTTCCTAACAACCCTTAAGGTCAGTACCCAAGAGGAGCTACTATGAAATTTTCATAACTGAAGGGCAAGATTTGGCTTTGAATGCTAAGTAAGGCTCTTCAAAGATAAAAATCAAAACCCAGGCATCTTCCTACAGTAAACAGTCCCCCAGCTCTTCATCTTCCCGGCCTGCCCGCCCTCTTTGGGAGGCACAGAATTCTGTGTATAGTCATCAAAATTATGTTGTATCCAAACACTCCAAAGCTCTGTCAGGAATCTTAACCTGTTGGAGCTACCTGGGAGTTCCTGGGTCTTTTATTTTGCTGAAATTCAGCAACTCAGAGAAGATAACAAATGGTAAGTGAAGAACCAGAATCTAAAATTGGTGGTTCCAAATTCATTGCTTTTTTCCCTATTACATCCCAATAGCAGGACAGTGCTCTCCAAAGGAAAGTGTTGAAAGCAATTATGCAAATTGCTTCAAGTTATTTCCCTTTATTTTTAATGAAAAATTATTTTATCTAATTTATTTTTAAACATTTTATATATTTTAGAATATAATCCAGTAGGACGATAGTATATGTATGCTAAGTTGCTTTAGTCGTGTCCAGCTCTGTGCAACCCCACAGATGGAAGCCCACCAGGCTCCCCCCTCACTGGGATTTTCCAGGCAAGAACACTGGAGTGGGTCGCCATTTCCTTCTCCAATGCATGAAAGTGAAAAATGAAAGTGAAGTCGCTCAGTCGTGTCCGACTCTTAGCGACCCCATGGACTGCAGCCCACCAGGCTCCTCCGTCATGGGGTTTTGCAGGCAAGAGTATATGTATAGGGTTTCTAAATAAATGAATCAATAAATGTCAGGAGGGTATACTCAAAAAAATTATGATGAGGACAACCAATCAAAATAATTTAGAGGCCTTTTCTTCAGTATCAATGTTGAACTTTAACCCTGTGTTTCCTTCCACCATTTTGTATTCCCAGAAAACACAAGGGACAACTAAGATAAGATGACAGTGAAAGAGGAGAGTGAAAAATTTGGCTTAAAACTCAACATTCAAGAAACTAAGATCATGGGGTCTGGTCCCATCACTTCATGACAAATAATGGGGAAACAATGGAAACAGTGTCAGACTTTATTTTCTTGGGCTCCAAAATCACTGCAGATGGTGACTGCAGCCATGAAATTAAAAGATATTTTCTCCTTGGACGAAAAGCTATGACAAACCTAGACAAAGTATTAAAGAAGCAGAGACATTACTTTGCCAACAAAGGTCCGTATAGTCAAAGCTAATGTTTTTTCAATAGTCGTATATGGAAGTGAGAGTTGGACCATAAAGAAAGCTGAGTGTCAAAAAAAACTGATGCCTTCAAATTGTGATGGAGAAGACTCTTGGGAGTCCCTTTTACAGCAAGGAGATTAAACCAGTCAACTCTAAAGGAAATCAACCTTGAACATTTATTGGAAGGACAGATGCCAAAGCTGAAGCTCCAATACTTTGGCTACCTGATGCAAAGAACTGACTCATTAGGAAAGACCCCGATGCTGGGAACGACTGAAGGCAGGAGGAGAAGGAGACGACAGAGGATGAGATGGTTGGATGGCATCACCGACTCAATGGACATGAGTCTGAGTGAACTCCGGGAGTTGGTGATCGACAGTGAGGCCTGGCGTGCTGCAGTCCATGGGGTCACAAAGTCAGTCACGACTGAGTGCCTGAACAACAAACTAAGGTAAGATCCACCTCTCCTATTCTTAGGAACAAGTAGAAGGAATTTAGAAAATTAGAACAAGCAAATGTTGGCTCTGAGATGATCAGACTGGTTGACTGTTTGAATTGTTTGTTGTTGATGGACCTATTTCTCCCTAAATTTACTCATTAAAGCCCTAATCCCTCAGTGGGACTATATTAGGAGATATGGACTTCACGTAGGTAACTAAGATAATAGAGGGTTGAAGAGGTGAGGCCGCAGTCCTATAGGACTGGAGTCTCCATAAGAAGAGACTCCAGAGATCTCTCTTCTTTCCCCACCGCAGATGCAAACACAGAGGAAAGGCCGTGTGAGCACAGTGAGGAGGCAGCCATCTACAAGACAGGAAGAGAAGTCTCGCGGGAAGCTAACCCTGAGGGCACCTCTATGTCAGACTTGTAGCCTCCAGAACTAGGAAATGCTAAATTCTCCTGTTTCAGCAGCCCAGTCTACAGTAGTTTGTTATAGAAGCCCAAATCCACTAAGGCTGCCCAGTGCTTAATACATATGCAGCTACAGGAATTAAGGGAGAGGTCAAGGGAGGTCAAGGAAGATGTGCTGAAGTGGGATCTGAAGTGTGGATGTGGAGGGGAGATGGCTGCAGACAGTGACAAACGCTGACTTGGCTGGAAAGTCCACCACCGAGGCTCCAGCACCATCATGGTCTGCTTCCCAGTTCACAGCCAGGGTCTCCTCTCCGTGTCCTCGCCCGATGAGAGGGCAAGGGACTTTCTGGAGCCTCCTTAATAAGGGCACTAATGCCATATGTGATGGCTCCAGCCTCATGACTTAAGCACCTCCCAAAGTCCCCCACCTCCTAGTGCCAACATCTTTGAAGGTCAGAATATTAACAGACACATTTTGAGAGGATGCAAAGCCTTTCCATTGGCTTCATGATTCCACATAGCATCCTTGCAGACTGAGGAAAGGGTGTCCACGAAGACCCAGAGGCGTGTGCTTGGGCAAACGACTGCATTGCCCTGAGTCTGGGCATGAACGGCGCTTCTGGGTGATGAGAACTGTGAGGAGCCAGAGGTAGAGGATAAACGGGGTAACTCCCAGATACGACCAGCTCATCTCCAGATCTAGTCCCCTCCTCCAGGAATCTCACTTTCGAGGACGGTGTGGAGTTCATTTTAACAGCACTCAGTATATTCATCTGGGCCTCGTTTTTTATATCCCATTCCTTCCTGAAGTTTGTAACATCTCTTCCTCTGGATTAAATTTTACTTTATTCCATAAGGAAATTTTCTATCGCCAGTAAAAATACCAGGCTGGAGGCAAGGGTCCGTACAAGCTGAGCACTCGTAGCTCTAGAAAGGCGGTGACAGAAGTGACTAGAATCGTAAATGAGAGCCAAGTGCCTCGCCCAGGACCCCTCTTAGGGGGGAGTGAAAGTCTCTCAGTCGTGTCCGATTCTTCGCGACCCAATGGACTACACAGTCCATGGAATTCTCCAGGCAAGAACACTGGAGTGGGCAGCCTTCCCTCCTCCAGGGAGTCTTCCCAACCCAGGGACCGAACCCAGGTCTCCCACATCGCAGGCGGATTCTCCACCGGCTGAGCCACCTGAAACGCCCTTGGGGGCAATCACGCCCAAGTCACATGACCAGGCGTGCCTCGCTCTCTCTCTTGTTTAATACTTACCTTGCTTACTTCCTGGGCTGCGTCAGGTCTCAGCTGTGGGTGCGGGATCTTTTCGCGCCCAGGGGGCTCTCTTGCTGCTTCGCAGACTCTGCTGTGCTCTGTGGGCGCAGTCAGTGTGGCCCGTGGGCTCCGAGGCCCTTGGCTGCAGTACCGTCAACACTTGGGCTTAGCTGCTCCACAGCACACGAGATCTTTGCTGTCTGACCAGGGATTGAACCCATGTCCCCTCCATGCACGGCAGATTCTTCACCACTGGACTACCAGGGAAGTCCCGTCTCAATCACCCTCTCCTTTGTCCTTGGACATGGGTAGCTTTTGTTGGCGGGTTCTAGCATCCTCCTGTCGATGGCTGTTCAATAGCTAGTTGCGATTTCGGTACTCACAGGAGAAGATGAGTGTATGTCCTTGTTGAACTAATCCTCTCACCTCCCCAATCTTCTTATCTTTAAGATGAGCACATTAGCTCTGGACGGGAAGGGATTTTATAAGGCTTGGGTTAATGTTTTCATATGTTTATCAGGGGCCTTGCTTTTCATAGCCATTGTTAACTGACAGAAAATATTACCTTGAAGGACCTATGTGTTTTACATTGAATTTTGAGCTTCCAAAGTGAAAGTTGGTGAACTGATGTTGAAATACTGCCTAAGATACTCTCAAGAATTTCCATTCCCTGTCTGCAAGAGACGTGGAGTACAGAACCTCCAGCTGGTTTATTGTCTCCCCTCACCCCCCTCTCGCTGGAGACAGGTTGCCAAATAGCCTTTGCAGAAGCCAGGTTGCCACGTGACGCTGCTGCTGCGATGGTCGTGACCTTAATTGCTATTGCCTAGTATTCAAAAACACTAATTGAGGCATGGTCCCTCTGCAAATGTGACTTAACTTGCTGTTTTACTGCTTGCTGAGGAACTGCAAATAAAAAATAATGGCAGTTGTAATTAACTCAGAATCAGCTGGATAACCTGTCCCTCCATCCGTGACGGGTAAAAGTTCAATTAAAAAGTAAAGTTATTAACAGAGTAAGGTTTCGTCACACATCCGTCATAGAGAGTGAGACAGGACACAAAAACTGCCCCATGCCACAGAGAGGGACTCACTAGGGCCCTGTGGCAGCTTTATTTTCTGGCGTTCAAAAATAAATAGCTCCATATATAAAGCAATTAAATTACTCCCTATATAGAGTCATATGACAAGTCGCCTGTTTGAAATGTCTAAATAGAATTGTTTATCTTAGAGTCATAAAGGTCTCACGGCAGTGACTACAAACTACAAGGAAGAGGCAATGCCGAGAAGCATGTAAGCGACTTGCAGAAACGCGTGCAAACCGCCCGAAGGCTAGTTACTAGAAACCTTCAGTAAGATGCGTGACAAGGGACTTCCCTGGTTTCCCAGTGCTTAAGACTCCACCCTGCAAGGCAGGGCACAGGGGTCCGACTTCTGGTCTGAGAACTAAGGCTCCACATGCTGCGGGGCCACTAGGCCCACCAGCTGCAAGAAAGACCACACGTGATGCGGCGGTGATCCTCAGCGCCGCAACTAAGACCCCATGCAGCCAAATACATAAACATTTTAGAAAATAAGCTCTGTATTTATTAAAAAGATATTTGACAACATGAAATACTGCTCATATCTACTAGTTAGCTATAATCCAAAAGCAGAACAATAACAAATATTGACAAGGACATGGAAATTAGAAAACCTCAGATTGGCCACAGGACTGGAAAAGGTCAGTTTTCATTCCAATCCCAAAGAAAGGCAATGCCAAAGAATGCTCAAACTACCACACAATTGCACTCATCTCACATGCTAGCAAAGTAATGCTCAAAATTCTCCAGATCAGGCTTCAACAGAAGGTGAACCATGAACTTCTAGATGTTCAAGCTGGATCTAGAAAAGGCAGAGGAACCAGAGATCAAATTGCCAACATCTGCTGGATCATGGAAAAAGCAAGAGAGTTCCAGAAAAACATCTATTTCTGCTTTATTGATTATGCCAAAGCCTTTGACTGTGTGGATCACAATAAACTGTGGAAAATTCTGAAAGAGATGGGAATACCAGACCACCTCACCTGCCTTCTGAGAAATCTGTATGCAGGTCAGGAAGCAACAGTTAGAACTGAACATGGAACAACAGACTGGCTCCAAATAGGAAAAGGAGTACGTCAAGGCTGTATATTGTCACCCTGCTTATTTAACTTCTATGCAGAGTACATCATGAGAAATGCTGGACTGGAAGAAACACAAGCTGGAATCAAGATTGCTGGGAGAAATATCAATAACCTCAGATATGCAGATGACACCACCCTTATGGCAGAAAGTGAGGAGGAGCTAAAAAGCCTCTTGTTGAAAGTGAGAGAGGAGAGTGAAAAAGTTGGCTTAAAGCTCAACATTCAGAAAACGAAGATCATGGCATCTGGTCCCATCTCATCATGGGAAATAGATGGGGAAACAGTAGAAACAGTGTCAGACTTTATTTTTTTGGGCTCCAAAATCACTGCAGATGGTGACTGCAGCCTGAAATTAAAAGGCGCTTACTCCTTGGAAGAAAAGTTATGACCAACCTAGATAGTATATTCAAAAGCAGAGATATTACTTTGCCGACTAAGGTCCGTCTAGTCAAGGCTATGGTTTTTCCTGTGGTCATGTATGAATGTGAGAGTTGGACTGTGAAGAAGACTGAACGCAGAAGAATTGATGCTTTTGAACTGTGGTGTTGGAGAAGACTCTTGAGAGTCCCTTGGACTGCAAGGAGATCCAACCAGCCCATTCTGAAGGGGATCAACCCTGGGATTTCTTTGGAAGGAATGATGCTGAAGCTGAAGCTCCCGTACTTTGGCCACCTCATGTGAAGAGTTGACTCATTGGAAAAGACTCTGATGCTGGGAGGGATTGGGGGCAGGAGGAGAAGGGGACGACCGAGGATGAGATGGCTGGATGGCATCACGGACTCAATGGACGTGAGTCTGAGTGAACTCCGGGAGATGGTGATGGACAGGGAGGCCTGGCGTGCTGCGTTCATGGGGTCACAAAGAGTCAGACACGATTGAGCAGCTGAACTGAACTGAACTGAAGGGTGGGCAGTAGGGAGCCTTTCTCCTATTCTCAGTTGTCTTTAGCTTAAAATGATCTTTATGCCAAACATCACTGTCACTAATTGGCCAATTCTTCTGTCAATCAAATGGCTCCTTAGCATAGTGCCTCTCTTGAGCGTAGAGGACTACTGCCTTCAGGGGGTGGATGCTTGGAAAGCAAGCGACTGGGACAATGAAGACAAAGCTCAGAGTGAGAACAGAAGAACCAAGATGGATCGGTCCTTGATGTTGAAGGGGTTCAGAACGAGCCCCTCTCCAAATATGTCACTTTTGCATGAGGATTATTTTTTTAATTTTTACTTAATTTTTTAAAAGTTTTAATTGAATTTGTTTCAACATATGCTTCTGTTTTGTGTTTTTTTTGTTTGTTTGTTTTTTGCTTTTTGGGGAAGAAGGCAAGTGGGATCCTAGCTTCCCAACCAGGGATTGAAATTGCACCCCCTACTTGGAAGGCAAAGTCTAAACCACTGGGCCGCAAGGGCAGTCTCAGCAGTCCTCATTCAAGCATTAAAAATCCACGTTGGATAAGGCAGACACAGTCCTGTCCTGTGTGTGAACATCAGAGCTAAAGACGAAGACCCGCAGTAGCTCATTGTCCAGGAACATGATCAAGATGTCCTCTCTCAGGGAAATCCTCAGGTAGCAGAGTGCACGGCTCCCGCATGCCAGCCAGGCTGCCCGTTAGAAACGCTGCTCCCGCTGGCATGCTCCTTGGCCAGCGCTGTCCAGTCGGCGGCCTTCCAGCCCCCTCCGCAGCTCTCCCTGTGGTCCCCAGGTCTTCAGTCCCCGGCTGTGTGGACGACTGTGGGACTGAGTTCTTGCATCCACGAGACACACGGGGGCAGTGTTGGCACGTGGGCTTTCCGGAGATGGGGCTTTAAAATTGAGCCCAGAAAAGAAAGGGAAATGAAAACAATGGAAGGCAAGGAAGGAGGGAGGAAAGAAAAGAAGGAAGGAAAGGGGGGAAAGAAGTGTGGCGTGAGAAGGACTCAAGACAAATTTTAATGTTTTGGCTCAGATTCTGGATGGGGCGTCCCTGGGGGCTCAGTGATAAAGAATCTGCCTGCCAATAAAGGAGACTCGGGTTCAATCCCTGGTTCAGGAAGATCCCCTGGAGTTGAAAATGGCAACCCACTCCAGTATTCTTGTCAGAGAGATCCCATGACAGAGGAGCCTGGGGGTCGCAGAGAGTCAGATATAACTGAGTGTGCATGCCTGCACACCACGTTCTTGATGTCAGGCAAAGCTGGGATGAATCCGCCCAAGTGCACAGCGGGGAAGAGGTCTGATGTGGGAGAAAGAGTGGGAGACCCCCTAACGCTGGAGCCCACCCAGGAGGATGAGCTGCGTGACCCCGCCCGGGAAGGCTCTTCACGCCCAGGCACGCAGGGCCCAGACCAGCTCTGAGGACACCCTGTCCTGCCTTTTCGCTGGGCCCAGGATGTGGCTTGCCTTCCTTTCTTGCGGAAGCGGTCTCAGCCACTACAGCCTGAGAGGTTTCCTCTCTTCCGAGCCAACTGCAGAGTGAGCCCCGTGCCCCAGCTACCACACCGGACCCAGCCCACAGCAAGCCCACAGTCCATTTTCTTTCTGAAACATTTATTACCAGGAAACAGATAAGAGGTAACAAAAATAAGCAGAGAGAGAATTACCCAGATAAAGGCGGTCTTGCACAGCCCTGAAGCCAACCTCGAGTTACTCTCCTTTCACGCTGAGACTGAATGAAAGGCGCTGCTTTTCCCAGGCAGAGAACTCAGGGGGCTACAGGCGCGGGTTTCCCAGGATGGATGGAGTCCGGGGACGGGAGAACGTCTGCGCTAAAGCTGGGAGGAGGTGGCAGTTCAGTCACCAAATCACGCCCAACTCTTGCGACCCCGGGGACGGCAGTCCGCCAGGCTCCTCTGTCCGTGGGAACTCCAGGCAGGAATACTGGAGCGGGTTGCCATTCCTTCTCCAGGGGATCTTTCCGATCAAAGGATGGAAAGCGCATCTCCTGCGTCGGCAGGCGGGGTCTCTACCGCTGAGCCACCACGGAAGCTCTAGAGCTGGGAGGGTCCTGGACAGATCAGAGGCGTTGGTGCCCAGACGTGCCCTCTCTCGGCCTCCAGATGGAGCTTCCTGACTCAAACCTGTGGGAAGCCCTCCGTCAGGCCTGAACAGAAGGAGGCAGGCAGGGTTCCTCCAGGTGCCCATTCGTCTCAAGTGCCCGGCTTGCATTTCTCAAGACCATTACGGAGCAGCCATTCCAGTTCCGACTCCGAGGACCTCGCACATCATGTTTTCTCCTGTTCAGCTTCCCAGGCTCTTCCTGGGAGCTTCCCTGGGCATATTCTAGGGACTGCCTGGCTTCCCTGGTGGCTCAGCTGGTGAAGAAACTGCCTGCAATGCAGGAGACCTGGGTTTGATTCCTGGGTTGAGAAGATCCTCTGTAGAAGGGAAGAGCTACCCACTCCAGTATCCTGGCCTGGAGAATTCCGTGGACGGTATAACCATGGGCTTCCCTTGTGGCTCAGCTGGTTAAGAATCCGCCTGTGATGCGGGAGACCTGGATTCAATCCCTGGGTTGGGAAGACCCCCTGGAGAAGGGAAGAGCTACCAATCCAGTATGCTGGCCTGGAGAATCCCATGGACTATATAGTCCATAAGGTCGCAAAGAGGCAGACACGACTGAGCAACTTTCACTTTCACGTTACCATTTCAAACCCAGGAAATCCTCCCGTCTCCGACCCCCTCAACCACATTTTGCAAACTGCTATTTCCTGGAAGACTAATTTACAAACTACCTCAAAGTGAAACCTGTTCCACTTCTGTGGGGCTTCCAACGTGGTAACAAGCTGTAAGCGGGAAATTTTCCTTCTTTCCTTCTAGATTCTTTGGCTGGTCTAGTAGTTCAGTTGACACATGACAGATTAACCAGAAAAACAAAACTTTTATTTTGCACATAAGTGCATGGCGCTAAGTCAGTTCAGTCGTGTCCGACTCTTTGCAGCCCTGTGGACTGTACCCCACGAGGCTCCTCTGTCCGTGGGATTTCCAAGGCAAGAGCACTGGAATGGGCTGCCGTTTCCTTCTCCAGGAGATTTTCCTGACCCAGAGATAGAATCTGCTTCTCTTGCGTCTCCTGCACTGGCAGGCAAGTTCTTTACCATCATCGCCACCTGGGAAGCCCCATTTTGTACATAAGTATCCCCATAATACTAGGAGACCCAAAGACAGCCAGGTAACAGAGGCTCACATGCCATCCTGAGTTACAGGAGGGGGCAGGCCTGGGGCTTCTGGGAGAAAGATAACTTCCAAGGCCATCAGAAGAACAAGTTTTGATAATAGACACTTGGCCTGCCATACTGATAGGTCAGTCAGATAAAAAGTTATTTCTGGGTCAAGTCCCCTATCTACACTGTTTTAGACTGGTGTGTGTGTGTGTGTGTGTGCACATGTGCACACATGCACACAAATGCTCACAGAATTAACAGCTTTTTTTTAAGTCAGCTGGCCACCTTGATGGACTTTACTTGAAATAATCCACAAGCCAGTTCAGTTGCTCAGTCGTGTCTGACTCTTTGTGACCCCATAGACTGCTGCACGCCAGGCCTCCTTGTCCATCGCCAACTCCCAGAGTTTACTCAAACTCATGTCCATGGAGTCCGTGATGCCATCCAACCATCTTATCCTCTGTCATCCCCTTCTCCTCCTGCCTTCAGTCTATCCCAGCATCAGGGTCTTTTCAAATGAGTCAGTTATTCACATCAGGTAGCCAAAGTATTGGAGTTTCAGCTTCAACATCAGTCCTTCCAATGAACACCCAGGACTGATTTCCTTTAGGATGGACTGATTGGATCTCCTTGCAGTCCAAGGGACTCTCAAGAGTCTTTTCCAACACCACAGTTCAAAAGCATCAGTTCTTCTGCACTCAGCTTTCTTTATAGTCCAACTCTCACATCCATACATGACCACTGGAAAAACCAGAGCTTTGACTAGACGGACCTTTGTTGACAAAATAATATATCTGCTTTTTAATATGTTGTCTAGGTTGGTCATAGCTTTTCTTCCAAGAAGCAAGTGTCTTTTAATTTCAAGGCTGCAGTCACCATTTGCAGTGATTTTGGAGCGCAGGAAAATCATCTGTCACGTTCCCACTGTTTCCCCATCTTATGTTTTGCCATGAAGTGATGGGACCAGATGCCATGAACTTTGTTTTCTGAATGTTGAGTTTTAAGCCAACTTTTCCACTCTCCTCTTTCACTTTCATCAAGAGGCTCTTCAGTTCTTTGTTTTCTGCCATAAGAGTGGTGTCATCTGCATATCTAAGGTTACTGATATCTCTTTCAGCAATCTTGATTCCAGCTTGTACTTCATCCAGCCCAGCATTTCTCATGATGTACTCTGCATAGAAGTTAAATAAGCAGGGTGACAATTTACAGCCTTGACGTACTCCTTTTCCTATTTGGAGCCAGTCTGTTGTTCTAGGTCCAGTTTTAACTGTTACTTCTTGACCCGCATACAGATTTCTCAGGAGGCAGGTCAGGTGAGTTTACTCTTTGTATTATCCCATGTCCCTGGAATTCTCCAGGTAAGGATACTGGAGTGGGTAACCATTTCCTTCTCCAGGGGATCTTCTTGATCCAGGTATCGAACCCAGGTATCCTGCATTGCAGGCAGATTCTTTGCAATCTGAGCCACCAGGGAAGCCCGTTCACAGGCCAGAATGGCACATACTGGGGCTGACACGGCCTGCTCGCCTTCAGTGCTAGAAGCTTTCCTTAGAGGGATGCAGAGGCCGCAGCCCCTCCCAGATTATTGAGCCACAGACTCTGCTCCCTCCTCGGTGAGGAGTTGCTCTCACAGCCGCCAGCACCCACGTTCTGAAGAGCACGTGCCCCTAGCGTCTTTGATTCCACTAAGCAGCTCTGGGCCTTCTCTTGGTGATATCCATTGCTGTTTTCATGGAAAAATCATGCAGAGTGCTGGCGGGCTGTCACTGAGGTGGACTCAGCACCAGACCAGCCATGCCAAATAAGGTACAAGGTGTGCGTGTGTTCAGAGTCTGCCCAGCTCAGTTCCTTGCACCTCAGGCCAGGTTGTAAATGCCATCTCTGTTGGCTTGGCAGGGCAGCAGGGCGTGAGGAGGGGCAGAGTGTTGAAAATCTCTCCAAAGGCCACTGTGCCTGCATAATTTCTTGCACTTCCTAAAAATTATGAGGTTCAACAGATGCAAATTCCAGCCAGTGTAACTCTTGGGCCATGCCCTCATGTGCCAGCATAGGTAGGATTCACCACAAACAAACGGTCATTTGGTCATTTTTTTGCTTATATGTACTGTTATAATATATATGCATGTGTTAGGTTTTCTAGTAGCGTGAAGACTGTTGAACTGAGATTGCTTGTGCTGTGCTTAGTTGCTCAGTCGTGTCTGACTCTTTGTGACCCCATGGACTGTAGCCCGCCAGGCACCTTTGTCCATGGCAATTCTCCAGGCAAGAATACTGGAGTGGGTTGCCATGCCCTCCTCCGGGGGATCTTCCCAACCCAGGGATCGAACCCAGGTCTCCCGCATTGCAGGCAGATTCTGTACTGTCTGAGCCACCAGGGAAGCCCACTGAACTGTTAGTTAAAAGCAACACACATGTCTTCATTCTTTCCTCCANAAGAATACTGGAGTGGGTTGCCATGCCCTCCTCCGGGGGATCTTCCCAACCCAGGGATCGAACCCAGGTCTCCCGCATTGCAGGCAGATTCTGTACTGTCTGAGCCACCAGGGAAGCCCACTGAACTGTTAGTTAAAAGCAACACACATGTCTTCATTCTTTCCTCCAATGATGCATCTTTTCGTTTTCTTCCTACATTCTATTTTTTCAAAATTTCAAAATGACAATAAAATCAACCAGTGCTGATTCATAAACTGAAAACAGGCTGTCTGAAATCAACTGGGAAATGGAGTCTGAATCCTTGAATTTATTTATCTTCCCCTGCAGCTAACCTGGCTTCTTTATTTTTCTGGGTGTGAGTGCTGATTGGAAGAAAGAAGAAGGAGTGGCGTCCCGCTCCCAAAGGGAATTTATCCCCAGCCATTTTCTAGGAGAAGTCCTGGGAAATCCCTGAATTCGTTTCCTCCGGCACGAATTGACTCTCTCTGAGGTGAGTCTGGAGCTGAGTCATTTGCAGGTTCAAGGAGGGGAAGCCTGCAAGCCAGGAGGATGAGCCCACCGCCCTGCGGGGCCGAGGGAGGGGCGCAGTCCTCTGAGTCCCCCGCCCAGTGCTGGCTCCGTGGGCGGTCATCACTTCAAACACAATCCGAGTTGTTTAACTAAAAGATGTCCAGCTCCTTATTTCTTTAGTGGAACAGAACGGTGAGTGGCCCTGCGGTAAAGTGAATAAGGAGACCCGTCTCCTCTCATGCATCCTGGTGAAGGAAATTGCGCTTAGAGCCGTCAGCTTTTCCCATGCGGAGCTTTGGGCTGGGACTCACATATACATGCTATTAAAGCTGATTTCTGCCGAGTGCCATTCATGATAATTTATTCAAAAGAAGCCAAGTATTTAAATGGACTGAAAGCAAACAGGTTTCTCTGCTCTCCCCAACCCACAACCTTCGGTTCAACCTTCTCCGAGTTTTTGAAAAAACTGACGACACCGTTAATAAATCCCTTCTTCTGTACCAGCTGGTCTCGCTGGCACTGGAAATGCTGAAATGCCAGAGAACACCCCTGAAGCTGCCTCAGTGGCAGGTTTCAGAGAAAAAGTAACTTTCTTTCATTTCTTCCCTGGGTTTTAGACCAACCGAGGTCACCTGTTTAAGAACAGCTTGTCTCCTCTCTCCGCCTGCAAAGGAGGGTGGTGCCTGCCCGTGGCTCAGGAGACAGACTGGCCGCTGGGCCAGGGGTTCCGCTGGCCTGGGGGCAGGAATGGAGCCCAGAGCGCACAGGAACTATCCCAGGTAGAGTGGGCAACAGCAAGGTCCTAGCGCACGGCCCGGAGAACATAGTCAGTCCTCCGTGATAAACCACCCCGGAAAGGCATGTGCCCATGCGTACAACTGAGTCCCCATGCTCAAGAGCAGAAACAACCCAGCAGCAGCCCTGTGAGTGAGCTGTGTGCACGCGAAGTGCTCCAGCCGCGCCTGACTCTGCGGCCTCATGCAGCCCGTAGCCCGCCCGGCCCTCTGTCCATGGGATTCACCGGGAAAAATACTGGAGTGGGTTGCCCTTTCCTTCTCCAGGGGATCTTCCTGACCCCGGGGATCGAACCCGTGTCTCCTGCACTGCAGGCAGATTCTTTACTCTCTGAGCCAGGATTGCCAGGTGTATATATATAAACTATCCTTCAATTAAAAAAGAAAGAAAGGAAAGAAGAAAATGAGGGCACGGAGAGTGTGTGTTGGAGAATGGGACAGCCAGAAGGGACACCAGAGAGAAGGAATTCCTGCCCGGACCGAAGAGGAGGCGGAGGCCTAAGCGCACAGAGCAGCCGGCTGAGCGGAGAAGGCACGGGCCGCTTGCTCCCGCGGACCCTGGTTTCGACCCTCCAGAGGACCCGCGCCTCCTCTGCCCCCAGCTTGGATTTCCTCGTTGCAGGGAAGGAGGCCGAAAGGCTCGGGAGGACAGCCCAGCTTCCAGACGATCGGTCGCCAGCTCTGCGGGTGAGGCCAGAGGACCAGAAAGGACTGCGCGCCGAAAATGGGCCTTCCCCGCCCCCGCTGGCTTTCCTTTCTATTTCGGACTCAATGTCTGCAGGTTCGAGTCGTTATTCTCTTCAGTCCATAGCGCATTACCATCTTCATCCTTTCAGTGACCTTTGCGTCTTTATTCTCTTTATCTCCAAATCCCATTCATCTTCCCTCATAGCGACCATTCTCAACTGTTTAATCTGTGTCTTTTTATTTATATGTGTCCAGAAAAGTGGTATTATTGTGTGGTATGTATGGATACATGGACGGATAGATAGATCTCTATTTGTGATATATATGTGAGATTTTTTTTTTATTTTGAAGAAATAAAGACACAAGAAATTCATTTTTTTAAAGGTACACAGGCACATGAAAAAATGCGCATCTTCGTTTCTCATTAGAGAAATATAAATCAAAATCACAGTGACATACAGCTCCATTCGCATTAGGATGATTATTGTTAAAAAAAAAAAAAAAAAACCAGAAAACCAGAAAATAGCAACTGTTGGTAAGGATATAGACAAACTGGAAACCGCCCGCATTGCTGGTAGGGACATAAAATTGTGCAGTGGCACCAGAGAACAGCTCCGTGGTTCAGCGAAAAGTTACACATAGAATTGCGTGGCATCGAACAGCTTCACTCCTAGGAATGAACCCAGGTTTGAAAGCAGGAGGACGCAGGCCTTGTACGTATGAACGCGTGTTCACCGCAGCGTACACGCAGCAGCCGCGCGGCAGAGACAGCCCCAGCGCACGTCCGCAGATGGAAATGGACTTCTAAAGTGTGTCCCATGCCCGCGTGCACGTCCGACTCTTCGCAGACCCCCGTGGACTGCAGCCCTGCAGGCTCCTCTGTCCACGGGATCTGCCCAGCAAGAGCACTGGAGTGGGCTGCTGTTTCCTTCAGGGGCTCTTCCCAGTGCTGGGCTCTAACCCCGTGTCTCCTGCATTGGCAGGCGGGTTCTTTACCGCTGTGCCACCTGGGAAGCCCCCTGCGTGCCCCCAGTGAAATATTATTGAACCAGAAACAGGAAAGGAACTTGACCCAACCACAGCCGACGAGGCTTGAGGAAATTACGTGACGTGTCAGTGGCTCCGTCGGGTCTGACCCCCCGTGACCCAGTGGACTGCAGCCCACCAGGACCCTCTGTCATGGCATTTCCCAGGCAAGAATGCTGGGGTGGGATGCCATCTCCTTCTCCAGGGGAGCTTCCCCACCAGGAATGGACCTGCACCTCCTGTGTCTTCTGCATTGCAGACACTGTTTACCCGCTGGGCCATCCGGGAAGTAAGCCAAATACCGAAGGATGAATAACGTGTGACTCTCTCTCTGTGGTGGGGCTTCCCTGTGGCTCAGATGGTAAAGAATCCGTCTGCCATGTAGGAGACCCTGGTTCGATTCCTGGGTCAGGAAGAACTAGAGAAGGGAATAGCTACCTACTCCACTATTTTTGCCTGGAGAATCCCATGGACAGAGGAGCCTGGAGGGCTACAATCCATGGGGTTGCAAAGAGTTGGATACAACTGAACAACTAACACTACTCCTATGAGTTACTGAGAATAGTCAGATCCACAGAGACGGAAAGCAGAATCATTGTCAGCAGGCACTAGGGGGAGTGGGTAAGGAAGAGTGGTCCTTTCATGGGTACCGAGCTTCAGTCTGAGCCGATGAGGCAGTTCTGGGGGTGGATGGTGGGGACAGTGTGAATGATCCTGATGCCACTGAACTGGACACTTAGAAATGGTTAAAACAGTACATTTTATCACACACGCAAAGCCGTGTAAAATACCCCCTGCCACCCAGAATAAGAGTACAGTAAATCCCTCTGCTCTGTTCCCATGATGGCACTGTGTGAGAAAGTCTCCGGGATATATTCCTAGAGGACAAATAGCTGGGATGTTTTTCATTTAACCAGGTTCTGCCAGGTTGCTCTCCAGCAAGGCAGCTCGCATCTCCACTCCCTCCCACCAGCAGAGCACAAGTGTTTCTCTGTCCTCACTTTCCAGCCAACGCTTGGCATTACCAGCTTTCTAATTTTTGCAAGTCTAATACAAGAAGAGTGCTATTTTATTGGCATTTCTCGAATTGCGAATGGTTTCACCCATCTCTTCATAAACTGATTGATTAGTTTTCTTTTTTTAAATTTTATCCTCTGTTAATGGGTTAAACATGCCCCACAAAGATATATTGAGGTCCTAATCCTCAGTGCCTCAGGATGTGACCTTATTTGGAAATAGGGTTTTTGCAGATGCAATCAAGTTAAAATGAGGTCATTGGAATGAGTTTGAATCTAATATGACTGGTGCCCTTTCTGAGAACAGGAAATTTACACACGGAAACAGATGTGCAGACAGGCAGGCCAGTGGAGAGATATAGAGGGACCATGTGACGACTGGGGTTGTACTGCCACAAACCGAGGGACATGCAGCTCTGCCAGAAGCCAGCAGATTCCAGAAACCATCCTTCTTCTCTAGGCCTCTGAGAGAGAGAGCCCGTCCCTGCAAGAGGAGGGTGAAGAAGCTGGCTTAAAACTCAACATTCAGAAAACTAAGATCATGGCATCCAGTCCCATCACTTTACAGCAAATAGAAGGGGAAAAAGTAGAAACAGTGACAGACTTTATTTTGGGGGCTCCAAAATCACTGCAGATGGTGACTGCAGCCATGAAATTAAAAGACACTTTCTCCTTGGAAGGAAAGTTAAGACAAACCTAAACATCGTATTAAAAAGCAGAGAGATCACTTTTCCGACAAAGGTCCATATATCTAAAGCTATGATTTTTTCCAGTAGTAATGTACGGATGTGAGAGTTGGACCATAAACAAGGCTGAGTGCAAAAGAATTGATGCTTTTGAACTGTAGTGTTGGAGAAAATTCTTGAGAGTTCCTTGGACAGCAAGGAGACCTAACCAGTCGATTTGAAAGGAAATCAACCCTGAATACTCATTGGAAGAACTGATGCTGAAGCCAAAGCTCCAAAACTTTGGCCACGATGTGAAGAGCTGACTCATTGGAAAAGACCCTGATGTTGGGAAAGATTGAAGGCAGGAGGAGAAGGGGATGACAGAGGATGAGATGGTTGGATGGCATCACCAACTCGATGGACATGAGTCTGAGCAAACTCCAGGAGATGGTGAAGGACAGGGAAGCCTGGCGTGCTGCAGTCCATGGGGTCACAAAGAGTCGGACACGACTGAGCGACTGAACAATTTATTTTAAAACGTTTTATTTTGTACTGGAGTATAGTCAATTGCCAATGTTGTGATGGTTTCAGGTGAACAGTACATGTAACCATTCTCCCCCAAACTCCCCCTTGCATCCAGATTGCTACGTAACATTGAGCAGAGTTTCCTGTGCTATATACTAGGTTCTTGTGGGTTATCCATTTTAATTATAGCAGCGTGTATATTCGATCCCAAACTCCCTAGCTATCCCTTCCTCCCAGACACCTTGATTTTAGACTTCTAAGCTTCCTGCTCTTGGAGAGAAGAACTTCCTGTTATTCTAGGTCACCAGTTTGGAGGATTCTGTAATGGCGACTGTAGGAAACTAACACTCTCTGAACTGCCTGTCTGTATTACTTGCCCGTTTTTCGGTACGGATCCTGCATCTTCCTGTAAAGCCCAGAAGTTCCTTGTTGGCTCCAAGCCACCTTCATTTCTCACTGTTCTTTCTCATGCCCGCTTGACCCCTGGGGCCACTTTGAAAGCAGAATTTCAGGTGGAAGGGAAGGGCGCCTCAGACAGACAGAGATGAGAAGGAAAGAGGGAGCGGGAGTATTTTTAGGTAGAAGAGCCTTTGTGTTCCTCCTAAAGTAGGAAGGCAGTTTAGACTGGAGGATCCGCTTGAGGACAGGGAGGAATTTCTGTTTCCCTAACAGCCTGAACCTTTTATTCCCAAAGCCTTTGGTGCCCACTTGTGGCTAAGGTCAGCTGGTGAGTCTCAGGCAGACCCCCAGGCCATTTTGGGACCAGGCTTACAGGTGCCTGGGGCCACCAGCGCCCTCCTTCAGCAAAGCCAGCAGCTTGCCTCGCGCCCAGGCCCGTGAAAGCCGGTGCAGAAATCACTCACTGACATGTTAGCCTCCAGCGACGGCCCTCTGATGTGGTTCTCTGAGCCCTTCCGAGCATCCAAGGAGGAAGCCCACGACACATTTAAAAGGTCTCTGCTGTAGAAAGGCACTTGGCGGTGGGGAGAGCGCGTGATGGGTATGGAAAGGCTGAGCCGCTGGAGGAAGGTGGCTTGCTCAGGCGCGGGCAGCGCCAGGCGGCAGAGCGGGGTCTTAGAGTGCTTCAGGCCGGGATGAGCCTTGGGAATCGAGCCAGTTTCATCCATCACTAGTTTTTACGTCCTTGGACAGTGGCATCTCTCACTCTCTCACAGGACCTTTCCCGAGAGGCCTCTTCGGCTCCCCGACGAGTCCCCAGACACATCCGTCTGGAATTTCAGCCAAAGCTTGAGGATATTGTCTAGAAATGCCCTGCCCTTGGTGCAGAGCCTAGACGCGGCGTCCTGCACCAGGAAGGCCGACATCGCCTCCCACACGCAAAGCCAGAGGCTCCGTCTGCACACCCTTTGTACAACAGGACTTTAAGACAACTTTTTGTCAAGTTTTCATGTGAAAACCATCAAATGACATGACTGAGAAGACTCACAGAGCTATTGCACCCTGGAGAACTCAATGTATCGTAAATATTTAGTAAGCAAACATTCTTTTAAAGGATGTCATTTAACAATTTGACAAATATGTATGGCCTGTTAATTCAAGGCCTACCACGGCTATATGTTTTTAGATAAAATTTTTACACCTGAACCAAACTGAATCATCCCTATATATGAGAAATCTAAGGTTCTGTGTTTGAGTTTATCTTCTTGGGGTGGGGAGGGTGACTTCACAAATGAGATGTGAAATTCAGAAGCCACAGGGAAAATGTGCATATGTGTGCATAGAATGATAATTTTTTAAAAGGCATCTGCCTGGCAATGACAAAAATGAGGCAAAAATCAAATTAGAAGAAACAGAAGGTAGACTGGGCTTGTTATAATGTGTAAGATAGCAGATCAGGGGCCATACGACTTAGACTTTGCACAAACTTAAGAAAACACCAAAGAAAACACAGGGAAGAAGATGAGGGGGTAGGTAGAGGGAATTCAAAGAGAAAATACAAATGGTAGAAGAATATGAGAGAAGATATTCTATCCACTGAAGAAAGAAAAGTCTAAACTGTAACCCCCCCTTTTTTTCATGCTGTTAAACAAAGGCTTAAGTGGGGGCAGGGCGCTAGAATTTTACGTACTGTTCTTGCCTGGAAAATCCCATGGACAGAAGAGCCTGGAAGGCTGCAGTCCATGGGGTCGCTGAGGGTCGGACAGGACTGAGCGACTTCACTTTCACTTTTCACTTTCACGCATTGGAGAAGGAAATGGCAACCCACTCCAGTGTTCTTGCCTGGAGAATCCCAGGGATGGGGGAGCCTGGTAGGCTGCCGTCTATGGGGTTGCACAGATTCGGACACGACTGAAGTGACTTAGCAGCTTAGCAGTAGACAGAGACTGCTGGCGAAAGCACTGACACAGAATTTTTTGGAAGGCATTTTTGCATGTGTCCTCGCAGTATGTGCATACCCAGTCACCCAGTAAATTCAGTCTAGAAACTTATTCTGCAATAAAGCTTGCATATGTATACCTTCTGTATACAAGAAGAGCAATCCATTAAACTATGGTGCATCTATCTTGCAGCACCATGTACTCATTAAAAAGAATGGAGAGCTGTTCTGAATACTAGCCTGAGAAACGCCGGCGACATACTGTTTAGGGAGAGAATCAAGCTGTAGCAGAAGCTACACATATGTAATAATTATATTCATGTAAAAATTATAAAGATAGACAAATAGACAAACAGGTGGTAGTTTAGTAGAATAGAATGATGCACACCAGCAGTTTAAGTGGTGAGACTGTCAGCTTTCCCGCAGTATTCCACGGTAGGCTCCTGTGTGTTCATGTCTGACTCTGCGACCCCATGAACTGTAGCCCACCAGGCTCCTCTATCCGTGGGCTTTTCCAGGCAGGATTACTGGAATGGGTTGCCATTTCCTCCTCTAGGGGATATTTCAGACCCAGGGATCGAACCTGCGTCTCCTTCATTGGCAGGGGGATTCTTTATCATTGTGCCACCTGGGAAGCCCCATTTTTTGGTACTGCTGCTACTGCTGCTGCTAAGTCACTTCAGTCGTGTCCGACTCTGTGTGACCCCATAGACGGCAGCCCACCAGGCTCCCCCATCCCTGGGATTCTCCAGGCAAGAACACTGGAGTGGGCTGCCATTTCCTTCTCCAATGCATGAAAGTGAAAGTGAAGTCACTTTGTCATGTCTGGCTCTTTGAGACCCCATGGACTGCAGTCTACCAGGCTCCTCCGTCCATGGGATTTTCCAGGCAAGAGTACTGGAGTGGGGTGCCATCACCTTCTCCTTTATGGTACAGAACTTTGCATAAAATACCTTATTTTTTGATCATCACAGTAAGTCACAGGTCATGGGGCAAGCTCTTCAAAGTCATGATCAGGGACCTTCCCCTCTATTCTCCAGATCTAGCTCAGTGGCAGACATCACAGGAAGTCCAGTGGCCATTTGTTGATTTCATGGGGCTTTGCTTCTCCCACCACATGCAGCTGCAGAGGTTAACGTGGCTTTATCCTGATTCAAGGTCAGCCAAGTCTACTCTCAAAGCCAACTACAAGGGAGTCTGGTGAAAGCAAAAACCTAAGGACACAGGAACTGCCACCCAAGTCCGGCCTGGCTTGTCTCCACTGGTGCTGCAGCCAGTGGCCACCCGCCCATCCCAGTCTGAAGGCTTTTAAATCAGTTGACGAGGAAAAGCTCAGTCTACAAGGAAAGACACAGTGGGATGAAGGGCTATCTGGTAAGGTGACTAGAGGGAAATAGAGAAGTCGGAGAAGCAAGAGAGAGGAAGCGGAGGGAAGGCAGGCAAAGGGAGTCATGTGACACCACGAGGAATTCACAGACAGCAATCAAGACAAAAAAGCACCAGACTGTGCATTTATACACAGAACGATTCTCAAAAAGGCCAGATGACCTGAGCTTGTCTTTTAACTGCTCCTAACTCTAGTATTCAAGCCCCTCTTTGAAGATGACCACAAATAGAAGAGTCTTTCCTAAGTGAGAGAGTCAAACATTAATAAAGTAAACTCCTTGAAATAAATCTCCAAACTGGATTTGCAGGCTTTGGCTCCCAAGAATGCACCGGTTTCTGAGCCCGCCCTTCACACGGGTGTCAGACATCCCAATGGTCTGGTGTCATATTATCAAAAGCTAATATTTATCAAGGTCTTACAAATGCTGTGATTCTAAGCTCTACATGTTTACTGACTCTTTTCCTCTTCCCAACAGCCCTTTAAGGTACAAATAAAGTAGAAACCCCGCTTTGAAGTTGAAGTATCTGTGTGGCTAAGTCATTTGTCCAAGGTCACAAAGGGGATCCTTACATTTTAATGTGGATCTGAATCACCCAGGCATCCTATTAAAATGAGTCAGAAGGCCGGGGTGAGGCCTGAACGTCTGTATTTCTAATAAGCTCCAAGGAATGCCAGTGCTGCTGTTCTCAGAGACCACATTTTGAGTAGCAGAACTCTAGGACTCAGGTCATGCTGGTTACACTTTCAGAGCCGAGCTACAACACCAGCTGTGGGCTCCAAGGCTGTAGATTAACCTCTCTGGTAAAAGAAGGGGTGGCGGAGGATGGTCTCTGGACGCTGTAAACGTCGACAGCTTAAAACTACTGCAAAATCCTCGTAGGAAAAAAAAGTTACCACTGCCTTCCTGGGCCACCCGCGGGCCCAGGCCCCGCGTCCTATACTCTATTGTGGAGAAAGAACGAGATTCACAGTGGACAAGTCTTTCCATAGGAAATGACGTCAAAACACGTTACTCCAAAATACACCCTTTTGGCATTTGGATTATTTTGAGCAAAGGCAACTGAAAGCCAGCAGATGCAGGAAAAGCTCTTTACCTTCCGCAGCTGCCTAAAAATAAGGTATAAATTTCCCCTTTTGAAAAGGAAGTTCACATTTATCATGTAAATTTCCATTTGGAAAGATGTCTGTACCAGGAAGAAAGCTACTCAGGAAACAGCTCTTGCGTGCATAGCAAGAAGATCCTTTTTCACCTCGAATTTCCTCTCCCCCTACGTTGCTCCCCAGCCCAGAAGCCCCAAACTCCTTCTCCTTTGTTTAGCTTAACGTGGTTTATAACCCCTAATCATCTGACCACCTCCTTGAGCCCCATTTTCTCTATGAAGCTTCATGCAAGGTACAGAATTAAAATTATTTTTCTCTAATCTTTTTTCAGTTTGATTCCCAGGCCCTAGACATGGAACCTAAGAGGGTGGAGAAAAATGGCTTTTTCCTCCCGTTACGTCTAAGCTGAGACATCATGGGCACCTGGGAGCTCGCCTAGTGAAAGCGGATGGGAGAGAGAGGCAGAGGGAAGAGAGAGCACAAGGGAAGACACGTGGGCCCGGGTGTGAGCCCTGGTCGGGGGACTGAGATCCCACGTGAAGCACGGCACTCCCAGTGTGTCTCAAAGACCCAGCTTTCTTAACATGACCAGTGAGCAAAGGTGGATGCAAAGCCTCTGAGGAGTTTTAAACAGAAAATGGATAAACGGATTGGGATTTTAGTTTAAGGAGCTATAGTGTATAGAGCACCATGTAAGGAGGAATGTGTGTGCGTATATGTGTAGCCTCCCAGTCAGGTCCAACTCTTCGTGACGCTATAGACTGTGGCCTGCCAGGCTCCTCCGTCCATGGGATTCTCCAGGCGAGAACACTGGTTTGGGTTGCCATTTCCTTCTCCAGGGATCTTCCCACCCCAGGGACTGAACCTAGGTCTCCTGCACTGAAGGAGATTATTTACCATCTGAGCCCCAAGGAAGCCCTGGGTGGGGGTGGGGGCTCAGATGGTAAATAATCTCCAGGACCCAAGGTTGGAGACAAGTGTCAACTAGGAGGCGGTTCCAGTGATCACCGTGAAAAATGACCGCGAGGGTCTCAGGGGGAGAGACACGCCTGAGAGACATCTGGAAAGAGGACAGAGGGAAGAAAGTGAAGGATAAGAAGGAGGCGAGTGAGAAGAGGCCGATGTTAGAAGACACATTTAAAAAAAAAAAGGTAAAATCGTGACTCATAGGACATAAAAGGAACACAAGCCTAAGATTTAATCCCACTCAGAAAGGAGCCAGATGTTATTACTGGTTCAGGGGAGAAGCTGAAAAGCAGACACCTTTACGGAGCAGGGACCCTGGAGGGAACGTGCAGGTGGAGCAGGGGAGGGGCCCTGCGTGTCCACGAGGCAGGACGGGCTGGGCTCACCCAGGACTCAGAGCTACGCTGCGTTCTTGGCATTCAGCCATTCCCTTCTCCGGGGATCTTCTCAACCTGGGGATCCGACCTAGGAGGCAGGCAGATTCTTTTACCATCTGAGCCACCAGGGAAGTCCTGTTCAAAGGAAGAGAGGGATGTCAGCTGGAAAAGCCCAGCATCGAAGGCCAGGGGCCCAAACCTGGGCAAGGTGGCCCCATTTTGGTTTCAAGGATAAAGTACCTCCAAGGCTCAGTGGCTCCAGTCTGGGGGGAAGCATTTGGCATTGCTTGAACACCATTTCACCAAAGGCTCCATGTATCTCGAGACAGTGTATTCCAAACAGATCTTGCCTGGAAGGAACTTCCAGTGTGGCTGTTTCAATTTGGAATCCAGTTTCCATTACAAAAACCCATGTGAGCACTTTGCCATCACAACAACACTCTTTCTTAAGACTCCCTAAAACAGGAACTGCTATCCAAACCCACAAGTGGAAAATGGGCAAAGGATTGCCTTCAATTGTCAATCTATAGGAAAGGACACATAAAAATCATTTTTTAAAATTGAGTTGGTTTTACGTCTTCTGTGTATAAGTTGGTTTTACGTCTTCTGTGTATAATGTTTTCAATACACGGAAGCATAACACCAAGTTCAGCTGAGGCTCGGGCTGCTGCGACATTTCGGATCATTTTGGTTGCTGGGTACAGGGTCGTTTTAATGGCGTGTATTGGATTTCTGGGTTTTTACTAAGCAGAGCAATATGGGGTACTAGTACTAACTGAAAACAGCTAGAAACTAGGAAGATGAGATAAGAGTAGAGACTGTGCAGATTCTAGAAGGAATCCTGCTACTTCCCAGCCTCTGAAATGCTCTTTCTCCCAGCAAAGTGGCCTGGGACCCTTACCTCCAGGTCCAGCTCCACCTCCAGTTTGGGAAGCCTTAAATAGAGATATTTGGGTCCTTTTAAGTGGCCTTGACAGGTTCTGTGCTGCGGCCACAGAGACCCGAAACTCGGAGGGATGGGAATTCCAGGTCCGCAAAGCAGACACGCCGTGCCCTGAGCCTCCGCCGGCGGGGAGGGTCTGCGCCCACCCGCCGTCCCTGCGGGCGCCCGCCTGGCTGCACTTGGAGGCCTGCTTGGCCGTGCTCCCGCCTGCCCTGCCTGCTGTCGAACGTCCAGCTCGCGGGGGTCAGGCCACCCACTCACCTGACGCCCAGCGCTCAGGACTCATGTGCACTGTCCTTCAGACGCGCTGCCCGCTCCCCGGACCCCGAACAAACCTCAGGCCGGGTCCAGGAGGCGCTCCCTCCAAACGGCCAGGCTGCCACAAAGACCATATCAGCGCCGGCCGGCCTGCTTCCCTGCCCGCATCCACCCGGCCACGGCCACCTTCGCGCGGAAAATCTAGTTACTGCTGGGTTGCAGCGCTGTCTAAATTTACATCAGAACTGAAATCTGTCCTCCTTTAAAGCCGATTCACATTCTATGGGGGCATCACGGGACACTGAGGGCCTCTAGTTCAAGTTCGCTGATTCCCGGCTGACAAATTGAAGTTTTCATCTCCAGGTACCGTCCTACAAGGCCCATCACCCGCTCCTGCTTCCATCTGAAATCCCTGCTCTTGTCTGCAGCAGCAAAACTCTTACTGAGATATACCGCATCTGGGCTGTATGGAAGATGTATAGTTTAGTTTGGTAAATATAATTTTATATATATTCACCCTTCTCCCCAACATTAAAAATCACTATGTCCCTTGCACAGATGTGTGTGTATGTGAATATGTGTGTGGGTGTTAGGCCACCTCACGACTGCAGCCCTCCAGGCTCCTCTGTCCCTGGGATTTCCCAGGCAAGAATACTGGAGAGGGTTGCCATTTTCTACTCCAGGGGATCTTCCTGACCCAGGGATCGAACCGGCATCTCTTGTGGCTTTTGCATTAGCAGGCAGGCTCTTTACTGCTTGAGCCACCTGGGAAGCTCATCATTCATCCCAGGAAGCATGTCCTGAGGGCTCGCAGTGTGCCAGGACTGTGCTAAGTGCTGTGTGAGCACCCTCGTTCAACCTACCTGACGGTTCTCTGATCAGCCCTAAGCATTGAGTGAAAAGTCTGAAGCTCAGGGAAAGTAGTTTGCCTAGATTCACAATGAGCGCGGGGCAGAGAGAGATGGAACCCAAACTTAGATGATCCTGGATGTTCCAAATCTCAGCATATCTTTGCATCCCAGTCCCTGACATGGTGCTGGGCACATAGAGAGCCTTCAATACGTATTTTTCATTAAAAAAAAAAAAAAATTTACTGGAGTATAGTTGCTTTATAATGTGTTGTTTTCTACTGTACAGCAAAGTGAAACAGCTATATATATATAGAAACCAACACACTGTAAAGCAATTATCCTCCAACTTAAAAAAATAAATAAAATGAATAAAGGAGGGGATATATGTATTCAATACAGGTTTGTTGAGTAAATGAACACTTAACCTCTTTTTACTTACATTAAGATAGATTAATTAAGATAATCAATTATCACAGATTAAGTACTTACTTTGTACCAGCCACTGTGCTCTGAAACAAAGAAGCAATTACTGGTTTATCTAAGATAATGTCCATAATTAGGAATGAGAGAGACTTCCCTGGTGGTCTGGTGGTTAAGACTCCATGCTTCCAATGCAGGAGGTTCAAGTTGTTCCTGGTTGGGAAACTAAGATCCCACATTTTGAGAGGTGCAGCTAAAAAATATAAAACACATCAAACAAAATTGTGTTTTTGAAAACAATCAGTAATACGGCAGAATCAAGTCTAGAACAGACTTGTTTTATTAATAAAACTGCTTCACCAACTCTTACTTTTTATTATCATTATTAATTTCTTTGACTCTTATCAAGTTATGATCACTCAATTATCCATTTCAGCTTGGAGAGGGAATGATTAAGACAAAGTGAGGAAGAAAAGGATTTCTTTTTCTTATAGAACTGAGGAAAACTACAAAGAAAAAAAAAATCAAAGAGGATGTGTAGTAACAGACAGGATGTCAGACCTGGAAGAGATTAAATTCAACTGGATGCCAAGGAGGAAGTCACTGCTTCCTCTTCAGGTGGTTTAAAACGCCCCTCCACTTGGCAAAGCTCATGGCGATCACAGATCACGGAGGAGAATGGCCGCCGCGGAAAACCTCAGCCCAGAGGACTCAGGTTACCGGAAGCCTCCCTCAGCCCCCACCCTGAGGCAAGAGCCAAGAGCTAGGGTTTTATTAAAAAAAAAAAAAAAAAAAGAACAAAGTAATGCCATCTTGCAGCAACATGGATGCAACTAGAGACATCACACTAAGTGAAGTGAGTTAGAAAGACAAACACCAACGATATCACTTACATGTGGAATCTGAAATAGGACGCCATGAACCTACCTATGAAACATAAACAGAATAAGGGATTTAGAGCGCAGACTGGTGGTTGCCAGGGGCCAGGGAGGTGGGCAAGTGGGAGCTTGGGATTGGAGATGGAAACTGGTGTATACAGAACAGATAAACAGCAAGGGTCTAATGCATAGCACAGGGTACACAGTCAATAACCTGTGACAGACCCAGGGGAAAATAATATGAAAAAGAGTGTACACGTGTGTGTGAGTCACTTTGCTATACAGTAGTAATCAACACAACTTTGCAATTCAACTATATTTCAAAAAGGAACGAACAAACAAAAAGAGTTAGGCTTTGAAAGCAGCTCCGTCTGGGTTCAGACTGTCTCCACTACTAAGCAACCTCATGACTTTGGATGAAAGAAGTTGAGTCCCCATAAACAGTTTCTTGGCATTTGCTACGAAGTACCTATTATAGTTGTTATTAATTGTGATTAGTTACTAATAAAATAATTACAGTGAAATCTTAAAAGAATTTTGAAGAAAAACAAAGCCTCCTGTGAAGGTCAGTTGACAAACACCCATTATTCAAAGTGCACTTGACATTCTTTGCCCAAGCAAAGAGAAAAGAATCATTCCTACAAGGCCAAAAAAGCAGGAAATGAATATTCCTCCCCAGATGTCCTGGGGCAAGACAATATGGTGCCTCCAACCAAACAGACAAAAATATCTCCAGGCCTGGAGGAGAAACAAATTCCAAGCCAGAATCCATTGCTTGTTGATACTAATAGAGAGTTCAAGCCAATTTTTTCATGAAGAGGAATTGCTATTTATAACCAAACTCATTTTATATTTCTAAGAGTTCATGAAGCATAATATAAAACCTGCAACTAATCACTGTTACGGAGTACGGCTCCAGCCGCTTCCAAATTATTTTATTGTTTTTATAAGATCTTGAATTAAAGGAAAAAATAATCTTCAGGTAATTATTCTGCCAAAGAAACCTCCTGTGGAGTTGACCTGCCTCTCCCAGTCAAGGTCCCAGAGGGAAAGAACTAGCTCAGCTCATTTCTGCCTGGAGTGAGGCAAGCTACACAGCCAGAGAAAGGCCAACTAAAGCGAAATAAAGGCAGCCGTCAGGGCATAAAGCAGAGGAAGAACGAGCCATTTCAATATTTCCCTCCTTGAGATTCCCATCCTGTCCATCAACAGGTCCTGTCAATTCTCCCATCAAGACAGAACTTGAATCCCTCCCCCTCCCTGCTCGGTCACTCCATGTTTGCAGCAACCCCTTTCCTCAAGTCGGTTCACATGCTGGAGCCTTTTCAGCCTGACCGCATCTCACTGCATCAGAAGGCTTTAACTGCTCAGTTAGGAAACTCCAGAGTCCTCGCATGGCCAGGGGCCCCTGCTTCCTCTTATCAGTCACCCTGGACTTTCTCAGGTTCTCATATGGCACAGAGGGAGTCAGCAAATACACGCTGAACATTTGAACAAATTAATGCGCACGGTTGACTTGAAAAGGAGAAAAGAAGAGGCAGAGATGAACAGTTCTGAGCCTTAACCACCAAGATAATGATTCTCTTGGGAGAGGAGACAGTATTTTAACAAATTGTCAACAGGTGCAGGAAAGTGCAAAGCTAAGTGCACAGAAATTAAAACAGAAATTCTGCAGACTCAGAGGGCTTCCCAGGTGGCGCTAGTGGTAAGGATCCTGCCTGCCCAGGCAGGAGACATAAGAGATCCGGGTTTGAACCCTGGGTCAGGAAGATCCCCTGGAGGAGGGCGCGGCAACCCACTCCAGTCTTCTTGCCTGGAGAATCCATTGGACAGAGGAGCCTGGTAGGCTACATCCACGGGGGTCGCAAAGCGTGGACATGACCGAAGTGACTTAGCGCACTGACAGCAGAGGTTTAAAGGAGGAATGTCGGGACTTCAGTGGTGATCCAGTGGTTAAAATTCCATTTTTCCGATGCAAGGTGAGCAGGCTCATCCCTGGTTGGGGAACTAAGACCCAGCCTGCTCCAGGGGATAGCCAGAAAGGAAGGAGAAAGAAAGAAAAATGTCGTTTTAAAAAAGTGGAGGAATGTCATCACAATTCACAGGTTAACATGCTTTTTGTGCGGATTCTTCCTGTTTGTAAACTCAGAAGAGCAGGTGATTTGATGACAGGGAGAAGGAAGCTATTGTGATGTAGCTACATGGTGTTCCTTTGTGTATTTTCTGGGCTTTCTCAGGAACAATAGGCTATTTTTGCTTGAGCTTATGCGTGCTGGCCTAGCCACCTTAGATCTCACTTTTGTTAACGGTTGACTTTGTCGCTCGTTTGCTTTTCACCTCTCTAAAGAACGGGCTTGGATCCAGCCGTGGTAACATCAGGCACTGTTTAGGAAGCAGTTTCAGATCCACTAATGTGATAACAAAGATCCTCTTCCAAGAAGAACCTTAGAAAAGGGAGCTTGCTTTCCAACATCCTGGCCCAATTGTTCTATATTCCAGAAGCTATTAATTTTCTCTGCTCCCACCACAGGAAAATGTTTGGTCTCAGGGGAAGCAAGCCAATTTAACAGTTGCTTAAGGGGGAAACCAAAATAAGGTAGGAAATTTGAATGGAGCCATTAACTGTTCTTCCTGAAATCTAACGAGGACGACATTCAGATGGCAATCCAGCGGACAGACTGCATCAGTGTCATGGAATGCAGTGAGTGCAGCTGAGTGTAATTATTCAGCTGCCCCAGACAAGGGAGGAGGCAGGCCTTTGATGCTGCTTTAGGGGACAGAGGGTTGAAGGTGTCTTCAGCTGCAGAGGGCGTGATAGGTAGACTCTGAGCCTCTGGGCTGTTGGAATCCAATAATCCAAACCCACCCTCTGCCGTCTCCTTCGTGTCATGGGGAGTCACAAGGCAGGAGTCTCTGACCCACTTTTCACTGGAACATTCTCTACCTGTGGTACTTCCCGTTACCTTTACTGACTCCCTCAAAGTCCAGCCCTGCCCAGGCTCTGCAGGGGTGAGGATCAAAGTGGGAGGATATGTTCAGAATTTGATGCAGTAAAAAGCAGTGCGACTTTCTAAAATGTTCCAATGAAGTGGAAAAGAAAATTAAAAATTTAAGCCTCTTAACATGTAAATGGTGCCAATGCGCTGTGAGCTTTGGACTCTCGCCTGTTAAAAAATGGAGAAAAGAAAGCCAGAAAGCTGGGGGCCTGTGAGATGAGGCGCGCAGAACAGCAGGAGGGCTGCAGGGGGGCCGTGACCCGGGCCTCCCTGTCCTCTGGGTTTCCCGTCGCCCACCCGACCTTCGCGCACGGCGGCTCATGCCGATGCCCCTAACTGTCTGTGAAAGCTAAGAAGCACTTCTGTGAATGCCTGCTGTCGTTCGTTTACTCAATCTGCTTTCTGTCGAAAACGGAAGGCGAGAAAGA
>SJXQ01010366.1:86975-112300 GCA_006408695.1 Aepyceros melampus
CTGGGGACGCGCTCTCATCCTAGCGGGGCGGGCGCCCTCCCCAGCCAGGCGCCCCCAGGAATCTTCCAAGGCTGACCCCAGGCGTCTTCTCTTTCTCGTGGCCCCGCCAGCGTGCAGCCTCCCCCGTCGCAGCCGCACAGCCCGGGTGCGGCCCTCCCCGGCGGGCCGTCCGTGCGTCCGTGCGTCCGTCCGGCCCGTGCGCCCGCGTCCTGCTCGGCGGGGCGGCCGGCGCCCCCCTGACGCCGCGACCTGCTTTCCCGCTGGCGGACAGCCCAGCGCCCACCACGCGGCAGGGCCTCAATCACACTTTCCCTTAACCGAACATTAATTGTCTCCTTCTCTGTTTTTTTTTTTTTTTTAACATACCTCTTTTCAGTTCTAGTCATAACAGCTAAAGACAATATTTTGCAACTGCACAACCGGAAAACTGGAAATGTGCCACAGAGGTGGGCAGACATTTCCACAAGGTTGTTTTCTTTTCTCAATGTACAGAAAGCATTTCCTGACAAATACTGTTCTCCTGCGTGATGAAAGAATCAGAGACGCGGAGCGGGACCATGGGGGGACACACACTTGTTGCTGTGACTTTACACAAATCACAAAACTGTTTCAGCCTCTCTAGGCCAAGTGGCTTTCATCTGCTCGCGTGTTAAATGAAATGCTTGTACAACCAGAAATGTGGTCATTGTGTTGTTTAGCTTTTCCACATTCATTCAAGAATTATGTAATTTCCAAAATTCTCATTGACTTCAGATTTAAAAAAAAATGGTTGATGAAAATCTTAGGTAAAAATGAAATTGTAGACTATGTGTAATATAATTTGTTTCTTGTTTAGGAGTAGAAAAGGTTTGGAAACACAGATTCTCAGACAGGTATCAACTAGATGGAAAGACAGTAAGAGTATGTGTACATTTTACTTTCTGATTATTTGCATGTTTTTGGAGAAGGCGATGGCGCCCCACTCCAGGACTCTTGCCTGGAGAATCCCATGGATGGAGGAGCCTGGTGGGCTACAGTCCATGGGTCACTAAGAGTCGGACACGACTGAGCGACTTCACTTTCACTTTTCACTTTCCTGCATTGGAGAAGGAAATGGCAACCCACTCCAGTGTTCTTACCTGGGGAATCGCAGGGACGGAGGAGCCTGGTGAGCTGCCGTCTATGGGGTCACACAGAGTTGGACACGACTGAAGTGACTTAGCAGCAGCTGCTTAATAATATTAAAATCTAAAGCAATCAAGGATTTAATATGTGCTACATACTGGTCTAAGTTTTTGCATGTGTTGACTCTGTGTTAGGTTTTATTACTATCCCCATTTTATAAATAAGGGACTGAGGGACAAAGAGGGTGGGAACTTGCCCAAAGTCACACAGTTATAAACGCAGGACTATACCCCGGCCCTGTACTCCAATCCCTGATCCAGGCTCTTTTATCTATTTATTTTATTCACGTGTTATTCTGACTGTGCTGGGTCTTCACTGCTCCCGAGGGCTTTCTCTAGTTGCTGCGAGCGGGGCTGCTCTCTCGTCCTGGGGCGCAGGCCTCTCACTCTGCTGGCTCCGTGTTGCAGAGCGTGGGCTGCAGTAGTGGAGGCACAGGGCTGACTTGCTCTGCGGCGTGTGGAACCATTCTGCCCGGGGGTGGAACCCTCTTCCCCTGTACTGGCAGACAGATTCTTAACCACTGGACCACCTGGGAAGTCCCCAGAATCCCAACTCTTAACCACTATGCGAGACTGCTTCTGTACTGATCATTAAAGGCTATGAAGAATTACTGAGTTGTAACAATTTAAATATTTTGGCTAAGCCATATGACTTGGATTGAGTCATTTAACTTCTCAGGATAATGTAAGATAGAATTTAACCTTGCTTAAAGAGCTCTGGACTTCAGCCTTGGCTTCTAGGAGGTAATCTCTAATAGCAGTGTTTTTGTTTAAAGTGATGACTGGCCATCCCAGAAAGACCATTGATGTCACTTAGGGTGGGGGCTCTGGGTCACGCCTGGAAGGATCTGGAGATAAGAAACAGGTCCACCACATGGGCTTCAATCAATTGTTCCTGGGTAATGGCTCCTCCAAACCCTCTGAACCCCAAGACTTGGACGAGCGTCCCTGGTTGGGGAGGGATCCTCCATGTGTATCATCCCCCATCAGTACCAGGAGACTGCAGTGTCAGCTCTGTGGGAAAAGAACAGCAGGCACTTTGCCTTTGTAACCCTCCTGGGCTCTGCCCCGAGCCTCTTCCTTTGACTATTGTATCCTATCTGTATCCTTTCTCCGTAGTCAGCTATAACCATGAGAATAATAGCTTTCAGTGAGTTCTGCGAGTCTTTGTAGCAGACGATGAAATGTGAGGGTGACTGGGAAGCCTTTGAATTTGCAATTGGAGTCAGAAGCGCCCGGTGGTCTTGGATGGTGACCGCCTCCTGTAATCTAAATCCTCAGAGCTCTTCAGCCTCCTCCTCAGGTAAATGATGACATTGAAAGAAATGCTATTTTAAGTCTCAGGTAGCCCAGTAGTGTTATTCTGCCAAGGGCGTTTGCAGTTGAGCAAGGCTTCTCTGGAGGCTGGGAGACTTAACCCGAAGGAGCCCATAGTGAGGGGCTGGGGAGACAGGTGAGAATGGGGGGCTGATGCTTCTCTGCGTAAATCACACCACACAAGCCACTTACAGGTAAAGGGAGCTCGTGGCGATGATGGCGGTGGTGGCAGGGATTGGGGGTAGGCCCTCTCAGCTCTGAGTCAGTGTCTGTATCTAAACGAACCAGCCAGTCAGGGCTGTTCTGCAGGCTGTCTGGCTCAGTGGAGCCCATGCACTCAGAATCTGTATCTGCTCCAGCTGCAGAAGTGAGAGACCCTGTGCTAGCAGGCTTCCAATATTCCAAGAGCTAAAGTTTCAAGTCTGGGGCATTACTTGAAGGCCTCGTGGCGTCCTTTGATTTTTCCTGCATTCAACTGTTCCCAACCTTTTGGGGGACCTCCAAGAAGGGGTCTCTCTCAGCTTAAATGCTTCACTGAACTTTTCATAAAATCTTCGGAATGCTTTCAGGCGCAAGAGGAAAATGGCTCAGGGGAGCTATAAAGCCTTCTGTTCCCCAGTTTTGCCATTTTGTTCCCCAATCTGCCCGAACTCCAGAACTAAAAGATAATAAACTAGTGCTGTTTGAGACACTGAGTTTCAGTAATCTGTTGCAGCAGAGAAGAAGCTGACACACAGAGCTGTCACCAGCAAGCTCTTGAGCAGGGATTTGAACTTAAGTGGTCTGCGTCAAAGATCAGCCCTTCCCTCAGCGTGCCCACCCTCTCAGTATCCCCACCTCAAGTCGTCAGCCCCATCAAATCTGGAACCCCTACGGCTGATCATTTTCAGCATCCAGTGGTCACAAATCCACTTCGCTACAGGCTACAGGGAGACACAGACACGCGGAGTCCTGCAGCCGACACAGAGGCCAAGGGCTCGGCGGCGCAAGACGGGCCAGCGCTCAGGCCGCCGGAACCCCAGTTCCCTGACCTGCCCTTTGGCCCCCTGATGCGAGGAGCCGACTCCTTGGAAAAGACCCCGATTGTGGGAAAGTTGGGGAACAGGAGAAGAGGGGGACGACAGAGGATGAGCTGGTTGGATGGCATCACTGACTCAATGGACATGAGTTTGAGCAAGCTCTAGGAGATGGTGTGGTGATGGACAGGGAGGCCTGGCAAGCTGCGATTCATGGGATTGCCGAGGTGGACACAACCAAATGGCTGAACAACAGCCCCAGAGGGTGCGGAGCACGGTAGCCCAGGCTTTCCAGGGATTTTAAAAGGGTTCAGTGCAATAGTCCAAGAAAATCACTGACTGCAATGCTGGGCACAGAAAACCGCACTAAAAATATATTATTCTCTTAAAACTTTATTGAGTGTTTAATATTACCTTCTAGACTTTGGCTACGGAGTTTTAACTTCAGAATTTCAGCTTTGCAATGGACCATCACAGATAGAAAAAAATGATATCCTCATTTTTATATAAAACTTACAATTTAGTATCTAGCTATTAGCTGTTATTTTAGAATAAATGATCTAGTGAGTAGAACAGTGTCCCTCCAAAATTCAGTCCACCCAAAACCTCAGATAGCTACCTCATTCAGAAACAGAGTTTCTGTTCATAGAGAACAGACTTACAGACACAGCAGGGGTAGGAGAGGGTGATGAGAACTGAGAGAGTATATTGAAATATATGCAATACCATATCTAAAATATTATAGGCAGCTAATGGGAAGTTGCCAGGTAACCCAGGGAGCTCAGCCTGATGCTCCGTGACAGCCTAGCGGGTGGGAGGTGGGAAGGAGGGGACACGCGTGCAGCTGCGGTGATCGTGTTTAATGCGTGGCAGAAGCCAACACACAGTGCAAAGCAATGGTCCTGAACTAGAAATGAATGAACTTCTGAGAAGAGAAGCAGGGCCTTTGCAGATGTGTTCAAGGTAGGGATTGACTTGAAATCATCCTGGATTTGAGTGGGCCCTACTTTCAATGATGGCGTTGTTATAAGGGACAGAACAGTCTCCACAGAGGCAGCGAGGGAGCAGAGCCCGGGGTGACGCAGCCACAGACCAGCGGACCCAGGGCTGCGCGCAGCCACCAGAACCTGGGCAGCGGCAGGGAGGACTTTCCCCAGAACTCCCAGAGGCTTTGATTGCAGACTTCTGGCTTCCTGAACTAGACTCCTGCCGTTTTAGGCCACCAGCTTTGTGGTAACTTGCTAGGGCTGCCCTCGGAATCTCACACCCGTGCTAATTCGGGGACCCCTCCAGTCACCCCACGAGGGGAGGGGCCCCTTCATCTATGCTCCAGGCTCTCTCCCTCTCCCCAAAAGGAAGAAATAGTTCACGCAAGAGAACGGTTCTTCTCTGTCCCCACTTTGCAGCTTATAGACTGCAGCAGGTGCGAAAGGAAAGCAAAGTTGAGTCAACAGGTGTTACTCTTGGTACAGAGCGTGCCGCTGGGCATAAGAGCGGAGGAGGGGACTGCCCTGGTGGCCAGGGGTGGAGAGTCCGCCTTCCAGGGCAAGAGACGAGAATTCGGTCTCCAGTCGGGGAGCTAAGACCCCCCACACTCAGACCAACTAAGCCCGCTGCCCCAGCCACTGAGCCGGTGTGCCCCAGCCAAAGATCCCGCGTGACCCAGCGCGGATCCCTCATGCTGCAGCTAGCCCCCGGTGCAGCCAAATATTAACAAAATTAAGAAGCAAAAAAATTTAAAGAGCGGCAGGAGTGACTCTCTGAGACATACACCTCCTCCAAGAGAACTGGGTGCACAGAATACCCTCAAGGTCCCGAGCATGGAATTCTTTAGCAAATGATGGTCTTTAGACCAAATGGAAGAGAAAAGAGGAGAATATGAAGAACCCTTGGCAACTTGGGTACCTCCTCCCCGAGACGAAATAGCTCACATAAATGCCTAGACCCATGTGTTACCTAGGGCTTCAGCCATACTGTGATTTTGCCCCTACAGTGCCCTACGACGAAACACATGGGTTGACAACATACTGTCCTTTTAACTGTAGATGTACCTGGGGCTTCCCAGCTGGTGCCAGCGGTAAAGATCCTGCCTGCCAATGCGGGGGGTGTAAGAGACGTGGCCTTGATCTGGGGTTGGGAAGATTCCCTGGAGAAGGGAACAGCACCCTACTCCAGTATTCTTGCCAGGAGACTCCCATGGACAGAAGAGCCTGGTGGGCTACAGTCCACAGGGCTGCAAAGACTTGGACAAGACTGACGCGACTAAACACGCAGGAATGCTCGTGTCCACCTGGTGGACTGAAATTGCTCTCAGGGCTGCTTACATCAACATCGGCATCTCAGGGGAAAAAAAACGCTCTTAATGTATTTCACTCTGTGCCTCTGCTAACCCATATATTTATTTATTTACAGCTTCTCATTTTGTATTGAGGTATAGCTGATTTATCGGAGAAGGCAATGGCACCCCACTCCAGTACTCTTGCCTGGGAACTCCCATGGACGGAGGAGCCTGGTAGGCTGCAGTCCATGGGGTCGCTGAGTTAGACACGACTGAGCGACTTCACTTTCACTTTTCACTTTCATGCATTGGAGAAGGAAATGGCAACCCACTCCAGTGTTCTTGCCCGGAGAATCCCGGGATGGTGGAGCCCAATGGGCTTCTGTCTATGGAGTCGCACAGAGTCAGACACAACTGAAGCGACTTAGCAGCAGCAGCAGCATAGCTGATTTATATGTGATCGTTTCAGATGATCAGCTGAGAGACTCAGCCACCCACATACACGGATCCATTCTCCCCTACACTCCCCTCCTCAACAGGCGCTGCTCACTTATACAAACAAGTAGCTGCTGTTTCAGTAACTCTCGGTGCTAACCATGACCATATAGGTCTTCCCTCGGCAGGACGTGGCCTCTCCCAGTCTCTCTGGGAAGCTACCTCACCCAGCAGGCTGGATCTTGCCTACTCACCTTGCAAGCACGCGATACAAGCTTAGAGGAAATCTGATTAGAGAGAAAAGACCATCTTTCAATCTTTAGATTGCATATCGAGGATCAAAGTCTCCAAAACCTCTCACTGGCCGCTTGCACTTTTGCCTAAACTCATTGATAACAGAGGGGAAACCAAGGTTAGGAAGAGTTAATTTAGGTTCTGGGCCACATTAAAAGTTTCTCTCCTGCCTCGTCCATGACCTTCAGCCCCTGTTTACTTCCTGTATTACCACAACATCACCCTCCCCTTTACCCTAAATCCTTCCACCCACAGCAGCCGAGAGGGTGATTTTTTGTGTTCTTTCAGGGCTTAACTATTTCATGTCCACTTACATGTCCTACTTAAAGTACCAAAGCCACCAGCATATTGCTTTCTTGTAGATCTTTTCCACCATACTTTTCTTTTTAAGGAAAATAACCAATAATGTGCCTGCTTACATGGAAGAAAAAGTGAGGGTATTGATACTGATAAATTGCTCCAGGTGAACTCGTGTGAAAACCTGAAGACTCCGGAAAATCAGAAAAAGGAAGACCTTTGGAAAAGGGTGCTGTGTGCTGTGCTTAGTCGCTCAGTCGTGTCAGACTCTTTTCGACCCCATGGACTGTAGCCCGCCAGGCTCCTCTATCCATGGGATTCTCCAGGCAAGAATACTGGAGTGAGTAGCCTTTCGTTCTCCAGGGGATCTTCCCAACCCAGGGATCGAACCCAGGTCTCCTACATTGCAGGCAGATTCTTTCCCATCTGAGCCACCAGGGAAGCCTTAGAAAAGGGATTCAATTGTTATTAGTAATTCCTTGATTCTTTAACATTTTATGTATTTATTTTCGGTTGTGCTGGGCTTCGTTGCTGCAGGCAGGCTTTCTCAGCTCTGTGAGCGGGGCCGCCTCCCAGCTGCAGAGCATGGGCTGCTCACTGCGGCGGCTTCCCTTGCTGCCGCGCACAGGCTCTCGGGCACGAGCTTCAGCAGCGGCCTCCGGCAGGCTCAGCAGCTGTGGCCTGGGGCTCAGCTGCTCCGCAGCACGTGGGGTCTTCCCGGACCAGGGATCGAACGCATGCCCCCCCGTGTCAGCAGGCAGATCCACTGCACTGTCAGGGAAGTCCTAATTCCTGGGAGCTTTGAACCCCCAGGATAACACGGAAAACAGTTTCACGTAAAAGAAAAATAGAAAAAAAAATGGTCTAACAAAACCACTTCAGAAGAAAAGTATAGAATGAGTAATGATGGGACAACTCCTTCTAAGGGATGATGGGGGTGGAGGGTGGGAAGCTTGGAGTCGAAGCTGTCAGCTCTAGAAAGGGTGGAGGTCTTCGAAGTCAGGATCGCTTGCCCGTCCCCCTTCAAGTGTGAGTGATTAAACAGGGGTAACTGTGCAAAATAGCCTCTCTGGGAAAAGCAAGAGCTTCAGTGATGGTGAGGTCCCACCCAGCTCTCTCTTGCCTCTCAAGATGTCCCTCTCAGCAAGAACCAGCCTGTTCTCCGTGCAGCCCAGGACCCACCGAAGCTCAGAAGGAAGCCCAGGTCACACTAAGACCCCCGTGGTTCTCAGGTCTAGGTGCCAAAGCAGGTCATGAAGCAGCCAGCCGTGCCCAGGGACTCATCTATCAGCACTCAGAGGATGATTCTTGAAGGCATAAATGAATGGCACTCTTTGAGCCCCAGGAACACAGCTCCCCAAATATGAATCATTGTGTAATCCAGCTCGGTACTCTGTACGGTGTGGGCTGTATTATTTGTTCCGGGCCTGAGGGAGAAAGCCATGATATATTTAAGGCAGGGTGTTTTCAGAGAGAGCATTAGCACGGTGAATTACAGGGAGAATGCAAACGAAAGAACGGTGAAAGTGACCTTGAGTTTTGCAGTTCAAACTAGCTCCCTGTTAGCTAATAGCCAAGCTGATTGAGAACCTCAGGGGCAGAGGTTACAGATGTTCTGTTTATTAAACAGAAAACATTAACAACTTGGTTGTACCTTGAAACACACTAAGACATGAAAATAAGCAGAGGACAGAGGGGAAAAGTTCAGTGAATTTTTCCTGACCGTTTCTTTTTTTTAGTGCCATCTCAGCCCTGGCATTTTTTTTTTCAAATATAAGTCAGGAAGAAAATAATAAAATAAATTTAAAAATATATATATATGTTTTGGCAAAGCTGTTTTTGGTTCTGCAAAGTGTCAGCTCAGTCCACTCAAGAAATCGCCTGTTGAAATACAAAGCTGTAGGTCACCTATGAAGTAAGACTGCAGTACATTTCATTTGGGGCCTCCCAGGTGGTCCTATTGGTAGGGAACCCGCCTGCCAATGCAGGAGACATGAGAGATGCAGGTTCAGTCCCTGGATCGGGAAGATCGCCTGGAGAAGAGCATGACCACCCGCTCCAGTGTTCTTGCCTGGAGAGTCCCCTGGACAGAGGAGCCTGGAGGACCACTGTCCCGGGGGTCGCAGAGCCGGACAGGACAGCAGGGGTTTGGCACGCACACACATCCTTTGGGGCTGGCAGTGCTGCGATGGAGAGTATTAGCTCTCCAAGGGATGTTTCCATCTTACAGGAAAGAAGTGGAGGACGGAGAAATACAAATGGCTTGTCTGAGACAGTGGGGGAGATGAATCTTGAGTTTAGACTCCTGTCCGCGCACAGGCCACATGCCTTAAAGTCACACGCCGTCACTCATCACCCTTATAAGTCTGGGGCTAGAGGCAGAGCCGGCGGAGGAACACCCTGCAGGGTCACCTCTGAGGGCCTCCCGACAGACGCGGTCTGCAAAATCCGCACTTCGTGCTGGACTGACAAAGCTCCCCGCGCCCCCTGAGACGCCCACCGCTGCAGGCTGAACGTGCTCCTCCTGCTCCTTCACCCCAACCATAAAGTCCATCTATGAGGTTTGCTTCAGATGGGCTCAGCGAGGTGCTCCTCCGTGAGAAGCCAGGTCCACGCTGGCTCCCCGGCTCCTTGTCCCCTGGAGTGAATCCTCTCCCTTCTCTCCGGTGACTGAGTGCCCGTGGGCAGCTCAAGCCGGGCGGGCAGCCCTAGCCAGGCAGACTCACAGGACTAAAGCACAATTGGCCCACAGGAGTTGACACTCAGCTCCTTTGCTTTTCAGTGACAGATACAAATCAGGCCCCTAGCCAGCCTGGAGGTCCCCGTCGCCGGCAGGAGAAGCAACGAGCTTTTGTCCTTGACGGTCACACAGCCACTGAAGGGATCGAAGAGCCTGAGAGTATGGACCACACACTGCAGAAGTCACCGCTTGACCTAGAAAAGGTCCAAGTTTGAGGTCGCTTTTCCATCTCTATAAAACCCTTGCTAGAGCTAGGTCAAGAACAAAATTCAAAAAACTAGCTAGCATCTCCCTGGAGAAGGTGAACCACAGAAATGGGTGCTAATATGTACAAAAGGGGTTGTCTTCAGAGCAACAAACATTTCCGGTCTGGAGGGCTTTCAGAGGGTTCTATGCCTTCTGCCTAAGCCCTGCCGGCACTTTGAAAATGCAAACATGTTGGACACATGGGTGCCCTCAGATGGCCCCCAGGAATCTAGAGGATCAGGTGCAGAACAGGACAGGCCCACAAGCTTCACATGAGATTCAAATCTTTATGCCCTTCTGGCCACAGACAAAAGGGATTACATTCCTGGCACCTTAGGGAAGGAAATGTTATAGCATCTCATATTGGTACCACTGGTTAATAATCCTTCAAAGCCAAAAAGAGAGAGAGAGAAATTAGGAAGAGATACCCTAGCGACCTAGGCAACTTGCCAGGCCTCCAGTAGGCAGAAACCAGGAACCAAGAGACTGGATTAGACTCCCAGTTTTGCTTCCAAGCAAAAGAAGGCACTGGCTCCCCACTCCAGGACTCTTGCCTGGTAAATCCCATGGACGGAGGAGCCTGGTGGGCTGCAGTCCATGGGGTTGCGAAGAATCAGACAGGACTGAGCGACTTCACTTTCACTTTCACTTTGCTTCCAAGAGGCAACACGAATTCAGACAAGTCCTTAAGCCTCAGTTTCCTCATCTGTGAAACAGGAGTATCACTTTCCCTACTTGGAGAAGGAAATGGCAACCCACTCTTAGTCTTGCCTGAGGAGCCCCTTGGACGGAGGAACCTGGGGGGCTGCAGGGAGTCGGACGCGACTGAAGCGATTTAGCACACGGGCACTTTCCCTATGTATACCTCATGGAACTAGTGTGAAGCTCATGAGACACCTCAATACATGTGCATCTTGACACATTCCCTGTAAACAAGAGAAAGACATTCTAACTAAGGAGAAACCATCTCCCCCTTCCTCTCACTGGTGCCTCTAGGGATCCAGCGGGGTCCTGCAGTCAGCACAGCCATTACTCATCTCTCCAGGACATAGCAGCTCCCAGAAGCCGAGGGATCCAGCAAACCAAGCAGCTGCTGAACCAAGAAAAAGTAGCTGCAGAAAAGGCATCTCTTTAGGAGGTTAACACTGGGAAAGCCCTGGGTCGGAGGTCCTCTCTCTAGGCTGGTAAGGAATTGAGAAGCAGGCATACATTTTCTTTGGTTAAAAAGGTAAAAATCTGCCACCTGATATGAAGAACTGACTCATTGGAAAAGACCCTGATGCTGGGGTAAATTGAAGGTGGGAGGAGAAGGGGACAACTGAGGATGAGATGGTTGGATGGCATCACCGACACAATGGAAATGAGCTTGAGTAGGCTCCAGGAGTTGGTGATGGATAGGGAAGCCTGGCGTGCTACAGTCCATGGGGTCACAACGAGTTGGACATGACTGAGTGAATGACTGAACTCAAATTTATCCATAATGCAAAAATGAGCTTTATGCAAAACAATAAAATGATCATTGGCATTCTTAGCAATGATTATGATACAGAATAAGTTACCATGTTTTCGACTCAATCTCCAGTCATTTCAGGTTGCAGAATACTTTAAACTATACTAATTGTGTGTATACTTGTTCACCAGAGAATGAACCAGTTCTGGAGAGGTTAACTTGACTATTACTTTTACCTAAAATTGAGGTTTCCCACGTAGCTCAGCTGGTTAAGAATCCACCTACAATGCACAAGATCCCAGTTCAATTCCTGGGTAGACAGGCTCCCCTAGAGAAGGGATAGGCTATCCACTCCAGTATTCTTGGTCTTCCCTGGTGGCTCACACATTAGAGAATCTGCCTGCAATGAGGGAGACCTGGGTTTGAACTCTGGGTTGGGAAGATCCCCTGGAGGAGGGATAGCAAACCACTCCAGTATTCTTGCCTGGAGAATCCTCATCACAGAGGAGCCTGGTGGGCTGCAGTCCATGGGTCCCAAAGAGTCATACATGACTGAGCAACTAAGTACAACACAGCATACCTTTAAATTAAACTCAAATTTGATGCAAACTTTGGCCTGTGAGCCAAATGATTTAGTTGGGTTTCTGTGTAAATAAAACAAATAGCTATCTAAAAAAAGAAAAGGTAAAAACCTTACACTGATCTGAAAATATTAATAGAGCTCAAAAGAGGACGCTGCTGTTTTCCTTGTGCAATTGCTGACTCAGACTCCAGGTTTACACATTGATCAGATGTGTCTGATTTTGGAAACAGAAGTGTGGTTCATGCAAAAATCAGGTCAACAGTTAGCAATGATAGCTGTGCATTAAAGGGTTCACCAGGCCTGCATTCAGCTGTGTAATGAGATTGAGTAAAACCTGATTTCTACCTGGACTTAATCAGACCCACTCTACCCTCGTGGGCGTCCCAGGTGGCCCAGTGGTAAAGAATCCACCTGCCAGAGCAGGAGATGCAAGAGAAGAGAGTTTATCCCTGGGTTGAGAAGATCCCCTGGAGGAGGGCATGGCAACCCACTCCAGCACTCCTGCCTGGAGAATCCCAGCAACAGAGGAGCCTGGCGGGCTCCAGTCCACGGGGTCACGCAGAGTCGGACGTGACTTAGCACGCACACACGCTACTCTCTTGCAAGAAGCTAGCTCCCAGCTCCAAGTCCCTTTCTTCTGTTTGTTTCTTCTCCTGCTGAGCTGTAGTGAGAACCTGAGCTGTAGACCGGGGAGTGAGTACTGGAGAGCTCCTCTTCCCACAGAGCTTATTTGAGTTGCTTGGCTGTTGAGAGACTGCAGGAAGCTTGGAGAGGATGAGTTCTCTTGAACAGGATGAGGAATGACGTCTGGACTGGTTACTGCTGCCTGGTGGAACGCAAAGAAGACGAGTCTGGTCTTTCAATCTTACCCACTGCGGTGCAAGTTCCTGAAGGGCAAGTGCAGAAGGGACAGGCCCGCGGTCGGCACACCACTGCTGGCGGGGTTTTGGCCTTACGCCCGCTGCTGCCTCCCAATCTGATAGGCTAGTTGGGACCGCGAGTGAGCAGGAAGTCCGCTCCTGCTTAAGTCACGTGAAGACTTAAGCTCCACTCGTCCTGTATGTTTCTTTTTCTTTAACACCTCCATCGGGACTTTTAGAGCAGGGGTGTCCTCCCAAGTATAGAGAGTCCCAGGTCCAGCACAGAATTAAGGAACAGAAGTGGGTCGGAATAGAGGTGCAGCCTATTGTGTTGAGTTGTGTATATGGAAGTGTGTGTGCATGCTCAGTCCTGTCCGACTCCTTGTGACTCCATGAACTGTAGCCCGCCAGGCCCCTCTGTCCATGGGATTCTCCAGGCATGAATACAGGAGTGGGTTGCCATTTCCTCCTTCAGGGGATCAAACCCATCACCCCTGTGTCTCCTGCCTTGCAGGCCAATTCCTTACCACTGACCCATCAGGGAAATTAATGTGTATAGAGAAGGGATATAGAATTAAGAAAAATAGCCAACATATATGTACACATAACTCCAAAGATATATATATTTATGTAGACACTCCAAAGAGTCCAACACGCAAGAGATGACATGCCGCAGCAAAGCCAGAGCCTGCATTTCTGCTCGTCCTTGCTGCCTCACACCTCCATGCCATGGTCTAACCGTGTCCTGAGTCCACATCAGAGCTTCTCAGTAGAGAATTTCAGGGAGGAGGAAGGTGGTGGGGATTTCACTGTTTGAGAGACCCCAAGAATTTGGCCTGACTTCTAAGAACAGAGGAGCCCTGAACAGGGGAAGGAAGATGAGCCTGCTTAGTACCCAGAGGAGGAAGACAAAAGCGTGGACCCTGGCAGTTCCTGTTGGAAGACCTGGTGAAAGAGGCAGATGGGAATGCCAACAGAGCAGGAACTAGTGTCCTCAAGGAGATCTAAGCAGGCGAGAAAAAGACTCATGAAACCGCAAGTATGTAGTATGAATTTTCATTTAAAAACTAAACTCTTTCATTTAATTCTACACTCAGCCGCTTAATAACTTGTAGCAGTGAACAATCCCAGTCAAGAGTTACTTCAGAGGAGCTGCGTCTCAGAACGGTAGAAATGACAAGACAAAACGCAGAGACTTGCAGGCAGATCCGGAAGGCCTTGCATATGGAGAAGAGGAGGTCTAGATGGAGAAGAAGGAACGGAGAGAAGGGGGTTAATAATCAAATAAGTAGTAGAGAAAACAGCTCCCTGTCCGAGGAAGGACTTGAGTTGGCAGATTGCAAGGCGCGCTGAGTCGCAGAGCGGAAAAGAGAGAGCTCCTGGCAAAGCCCCTGAATCCCAGAGACAAAGCTGGGGCGCGCAGTGAACCCTCCCAAGGTCTCTGTTCTTCAAGGTCCATGCACTTGCTACCTCAGAACCAGGAAGCTTGTTAAAAATCGGATTCCAGAACTTCTGAATCATATCCTCCGGTAGGTTCGGGGAAACGCAGGCAGCTCACCGTGGGAGCCCCAGGAGGAGGGAGGAGAGGTGGTGGAAGGGTCCTGCTGGGAAATTTACTGCGTATTGAACATAGGTGACCCGCCCAACAGAGTCTAGGTGCTTCTCCTCGGTGAGCTGTTGCAAATGTTCAGACGTGTGTGCACACACACACGCGCACACACACACACACGCACACGCGCACACACACGCGCGCGCGCGCACACACACACACGCACACGCGCACACACACATGCGCGCGCGCGCGTACACGCACACACACACACGCACACACACACATGCGCGCGCGCGCGCGCGCGCGCGCGCGCACGCTGGGCAGTATTCAGGGAATACTCGCGGGAACTGATAAGAATGACTTCATAGCTCTTTTTTCTTTCTTTAAAAAGTGTCCCAGCCTTGGCTCTGAATTTTGAAAAGTGAAGAAAACCAAAACTGAATAATGTAACGAAACCTCTTCCCTTTTTTAAGGTTTCCTTCGCGGGGCGCGCGGCACGCAGCACGTGGTACCTCGGTTCCCCACCAGGGGTCGAACTCGTGCCCCCTGCCAGGGAAGCACAGTCCTAACCACCGTCCCTACTGTCATGGACTCAACGTCCTCACAGGGTGCAAAGCCGGGGCAGCTACCGTACAACTGACACCATTATGTTTCTCTGGAAGGAGTGGATCAAGGAAAACTTGAACCCACAGGTGGCCTCATAGCCATCTTCTCTACTTACAAAGATCATCTGGGTTTAGGCAATAGCCATTTAAATCTCAATAAATGAGACATAATTCATGTGCAATAAAATACACCTATCTAAAATGTACAGTTCGATGAATGCATTCACTGGTGAAACCATCGCCAAGTCGCTTCAGTCGTCCGACTCTTTTCGACCCCATGGACTTTAGCCCACCAGGCTCCTCTGCCCATGGGATTCTCCAGGCAAGAACCCTGGAGTGGGTTCCCGTGCCCTCCTCCAGGGCTGAAGTCATTACCACATGTATGCACGGAACAGCTTCGTCATTCTAAAGGTTCCCTTGGCCCCTTTGCAGACCGCCCCTCTCTCCATCCTTAGGCTTAGGCAGACACGGATCTGCTTTCTGTTACTGCAGATAGCCTGCATACTCTTCACAGAATGCAATCATACTGCATATTGGTTCTCTAGATCTGCAGCAACAAATTCCCAGACGGGAAGGCTTAAAACAACAGAAATTCCTCCGGAGGCCAGAAGTCCTAGGTCAAGGTGTCCTTGGGGCCTGGATACCTCTGGAGTTTCAAGGGCCGGTCTTTCCCTGCGCACCCGCCCTCTGGGGCTCCTGGGGCTCCTGAGCTTGGCAGCATCACTCCATTCTCCGGCTCCATCTTCACATGATCCTCCCTGTACATCTGTGTCTTGGTATCTTTTCTGCGGTGACACTTTAAATCCAGGATGACGTCATCTTGAGATCCTTAGTTACATCTGCAAAGACACTGTATCCAGATAAGGTCACCAAAGAGAAAATCCCAGTTCTTCTCCTTTCTGACATGACCCCACGCTAACCACACCCCTGACAGCAGGTGTGGGTGGGTTTTCCTTGCTAAAAGCAATTCTCCACAAGACCAGCTGGGTGTTCTACAGTTCAGTTCAGTTCAGTTCAGTCGCTCAGTCACGTCCAACTCTTTGCCACCCCACGAATCGCAGCGCGCCAGGCCTCCCTGTCCATCACCAACTCCCGGAGTTCACTCAGACTCATGTCCATCTAGTCATTGATGCCATCCAGCCATCTCATCCTCTGTCATCCCCAGTGTCACTCAATTCTGACACTCTCTGCCTGGATCCTATAGGTTAAGGTCAGTCCTACAAGACCACCCACTTCACATGCCAATCACAGGTTCAGACCACCACCTCTGCTCTGACCAATGGGCTGAAAGTCAAAGGCTCCAGCGAGGGACTTCTCTGGTGGCTCAATGCCAGTGCAGGGGACACAGGTTCGCTCCCTGATCCGGGAGGATTCTGCATGCCTCAGGCAACTAAGCTGGTGTGCCCCAACTACTGAGCCCGTGCTCCGCCACCAGAGAAAGCACAGCAAGAGAGCAGGCCCTGCTCACCGCAGCCAGAGAAAGCCCAAGTGAGGGAATGGAGACTCGGCAGCCATGAAAAGGCTCCAATGACCCCTCCTTTGGCTTGATGAGCTGCCCGAGCAGCTCACAGAGCTCAGGGACACCACTCACTTACTCTTCACCACGTTATTATAAAGAAAGAAAGAAAGTGAAGTCGCTCAGTCATGTCCCACTCCTTGCAACCCCATGGACTGTAGCCTAGCTGGCTCCTCCGTCCAACCACGGGATTTTCCAGGCAAGAGTACTGGAGTGGGTTGCCAATTCCTTCTCCAGAGGATCTTCCCGCCCAGGAAATGAACCAGGGTTTCCCACATTGTAGGCAGATGCTTTACCATCTGCACTGCCAGGGAGGTTGTTATAAAAGGATGCAGTGAAGGTTACCGAGGAGCAGCCAAATGGGGGAGTTGCAGAGGGTAGAGTTCACGGAAGCAGGGTGGAGCGTCCACATGCTCTCCAGGCATCTCCGCCCCCAGCACCCCATGTGCTCAGCAACCTGGGAGCTCTCTGAGCCCTGTGCCTTGGGGACTGTTATGGGGGCGTCATCACAGAGGAACAGTTGATATCCGTTCCATTGTAAGCTCCTCCCTCTAGAGACTGAGAGATGGGGCTGAAAATTCTAGGCTTCTGAGGATGGCTTGGGGTTTCCGTAACCAGCCCCAATCCAGAAGCACCCCCCCAGGTCACCTCATTAGAGCAAAAGACATTTTGATCATCCAGGAAATTCCAAGGGATTTCAGAACTCTGTGTCAGGAACAGCGTCAGAGACCAAGCAGAACAAAAGACGCTTCATTTTTGAATATATTATATTACACGTAATGTTTATAATTTTTATACAAAAGCTTTTCTACTACACTTGATAAAGAACCCAACGACAAAGAGAAATTGGAAAACATAAACTAAATGGAATGGGGCCACTGACTGTGGAACAGAAAAGGGAACAAACTAGGCCATCATATAGTCTAGTTGTTCTTAAACGTGGCTATTCATTAGAAACGCAAGAAGATGTTCCATTTTCTCTTTTCCTAGCTTGTCATAGCAACATGACTCAGGTAACTTATTATATGTTAACTGAACTATTACATATACATATATTCTGTTTTAGATTATTTTCCATTCTTTGCTATTGCGAGATATTGAATATAGTTCCCTGTGCGATGCAGGAGGCCCTTGTTATTTATTTTATACATAGTAGTGTGTATCTGTTGATCCCAAACTCCTAATTTACTTCTCCCCCCAACCCGGGGCTCTTATCACTTAGGAAATTACCAAGTTTTTAGGAAATTTGTGCCAGAAGCCAGAGTAGGGACCAATATCTATGTTCTATTATCTCAGTCACATCTCTAGGCCCCAGGGGGGAGGCCCTGGGTATATCAGTCTCATTATCTCCTCACCTGCAGATGGACCTCGGATTCTTCTCAGTTTCTGACTGCTGCTAATAAAACAGCCACGGTCACAGGTGTACACGGCTTTACATGCATATGTGTCCATTCCTTTTGGTTAAATGTGCTTTGCCCAAGTGCGGATCTAACTTTAAACAAAACTGCCGAGAGCTTTCCCAAACTGATTGCACTATTTTCCCTCCCATCAGCAGGGCATGAAATTTCACTTGCTCCACACCCTGACCCAAACTTGCTGCTTGTAATGTCAGTCTTTTCACATTTAAACCATTTGAGTGGGTGTCTAGTGATGTTTTCATTGCGGCTTTTATTTACATGTCCTTGATGACTAAGGATGGTGAATATCTTTTCATGAGCTTATTAGCTATTCATACATTTTATGAAAGCTCTGTCTAAACCCTTGGCCTATTTTTAATCAAAGTTTGTCTTCTTAGTATTGTAAACATTACTTTTTGAAATGTTTTTTTTCCTGACAAGTATGAACAAAACTACTTTTTTAACTTGGGAGCTTAGAAAGCTCTGCCAAACGATAACAGCTCAGCAGAGACGTTACTGAACCAGGAGAGAAATGCTGTCTGAGCAGCGCTGGTGGTACATGAACAGAGGAGCTGTCCCTCTGTGGCCAGAGAGCTGGGGTACGGGGCCCGTGCTGCACTCTCGACTCCCTCAGCTCTAAACAGTCAACGCATCCCTGGACCCCATCTCTCCATTTGTAGAATAAGGAGCTCGCACTAACGTGGGATCCAGCTTTCTCCAAGTCCCAGCATGCATAGCTGTTGTTCAGCTGCTCAGTTGTGTCCGACTCCTTGCGACCCCATGGACTGCAGCACACCAGGCTTCCCTGTCCTTCACTATCTCCCGAAGCCTTCTCAGACTCACGTCCATTGAGTCGGTGATGCCATCCAACCATCTCGTCCTCTGTCATCCCCTTCTCTTCCTGCCTTCAATCTTTCCCAGCATCAGGGTCTTTTACAATCCACATGTATTGAGTTGGCCCAAAATTTCACTCAGGTTTTCCTGTAAGATGTTATAGAAAAACCCGAATGAAGCTTTGGGCCAACCCAACAAATGGTTCCTTCTGATAAATGACTAAAATAGCCACAAAGGTCCTTCAAAATATGTTATATTTGAAAGCTAAACCATTTTAAAAAATTCACTGGGCCTCCCTGAAGTCTGAAAAAAAAATCAAATTCAAGAAAGATGAAAGAGTTATCTGTGTGGAGTGGCAGATATCAGCATGTTTAGCTGCTCCTTGTGAAGTTAGTGTCTAACGAGTAGGGGCCCTGTCAGTGAAACATCAAGCCAGCGGTTCCGGTGTCTTCTGCAGCCTTTAATTACGGCACTGAATGATAGAGCTGGTACGTGTCACACACAGTATCCCAAACGGTAGCAGCAGCATCTTCAAGCGTGAGAACAGGTGAGTACATACAAGGCATGGACTCACTTGACATGTCTAATTGCACAGAGTCTTTCCTCTGGAAATGCTTCTGATGTCTTCCAAATATACTGTCTCAAAGGAACTTACAAAACAGAAAGAGACTCCCAGACTTGGAGAACGAGTTTATGGTTGCTGCGGAGGGGGAAGGATCGGGAGAAGAGCTAATTAGGGAGTTTGGGATGGACAGGTACACACTGCTATATTTAAAATGGATAACCAAAAAGGGCCTTCTGTATTCCCTACCGTACAGGGAATTCTGCTCAATGTATGTGGCAGCCTGGGTGGGAGGGAGACGGGGGGAAGATGGATACACATATGGGTTTCCCCAGTGGCTCAGATGGTAAAGAATCTGCCTGGAATGCAGGAGGCCTGGTTTCAATCCCGGGGTAGAGAAAATCCCCTGGAGAAGGGAATGGCTACCCAAGAATACTGCAGTATTCTTGCCTGGAGAACTCCATGGACTGAACATATATACGTGTGGCTGTGTTCCTTCCCTGTTCACCCGAAACTACCACAGCATTGCTTGTTAATCGGCTATACCCCAATACAAAATGAAAAGTTTAGAGAGGAAAAAATACTGTCAACTTTTGCAACATTTTATTAAAATATTCTCCTTTAAAAAAGAATGCTGTTTACCACTCAGATGAGCTCATATAAACCTGGGAGGTTAATGCTATTGAGTATCTCCTACAGCTGTAAATGAACTGCTTTTTTCCAAAAGTGGTGATAAGTGTGCTTTAGATGGACTTGTCCTCAGTTCCCCTTTGTCTCAGAGGACACAGCTGCCAATGATAGCGCTAGGATCAGGGTTGTATTTTTGGCCATTGGATAATGGTTCATATGAAGCAACTGACCTGGGTGATGACTGGACCCATAATTCTGATATCAAGTCAGAATTATACCACTTAGGTTAAAGGCCGTTTGGCCAACACTCCCTGGATTTCATTAGCACCATGCTCTACTCATCAGAACTTGCCAACTGAAACTACGAAGTTAGATATTATATGATGATAAACTGGACAATTCAAAACACATCTCTCTGATCAGCCTATCAGGAATTTGACCTTCTGCTTTGGCAATAACAATCCATATCACTTCCTCCTTCTTAAGCGCCCAGGCCATGGTTTGGGAACATTTAGTATTGAGCTGAATTTAGATCTTGTCTTAATTTTAGGTTTGAAGGGCAAGTGTCAGAAAGAGGCAACCAAGTGTACCCAAAGCTATAAGGATGTAGCAACAACTTCAGAGTCTTTAGGTGAAATCCTAAAGTCCACACAAAGATGTTTCTCAAGAAAATTTGAGTGACAATGCCTTTCCTGGGCATGTCTTGCTAATCAATTTATGTCTAGAAACATTATTTTCTTTATTTCTGTCTTTATCCCCACAATCTTCATTTTTTCCAACACTGTACTATGAAGAATTTCACACAGTAAAATTGAAGGAATTTTAGAAAATACTCATCACCTCGATTGTACTATTAATGTTTTACTCCACTTGCCTTATCACATATCTATCCATCTAACCCTTCCTCTATGCATTCTTCATATTTTTTTTATATATTTCAAAGTAAACTACAGACATGAGCCCATAACCTCTTTTTTTTTTTTTTTTGGCCTGTAGAATCTTAGTTCCCTGTCCAGGGATCAAACCCACTCACCCGGCAGTGAAGCATGGATTCGTAGTCCTGGGACAGCCAGGAAGTCCAATACCCTCATTTTTAGGCCTTCTTTTTCTCTTCCCTGTCAAGTTTTGGTCAGTTTTCATTGAAGGGTTTTTTTTCCCCCTCTCTAAGAATAATTTTTAAAATGGACTTACACAGAATTCTGGAAGTAGAAAGTTCTGTCTACACCAATCCTGGTGCCCCAGTTCGGAGTCTGAGTTGGTTACTACACGTTTTCTCCTCTTTGCCTCTCATCCAAGTGAATAAGCAGCCCCCACCACTGACGCTTGGTTACCTTTATCTTCCAAAAATGAGAAAGCTGAACAACCTTCCAAAAGAAAACAGAAGTCCCTCATCTGCCCTTGCTTTGAAAGATCTATTTATACATCTAAGAACATTCCTTGTCAAACAATAGCATTCTGTTTCTCTCCTTATTGTTTTCCTCGTTTCGGATACTCTCCACAGCGCTTCATTGCCAGGGGCAACGTTGACATCAAGTGTTAGAAAGACTTCCAGATGCTAGTTAAGAATTCTATTTAAATGTGGCAGACAGAAGAAAATGTTATCTCTGTCTCCTCCTGAAACACCATCAATATTTAAGCAAAGATATTAAAAAAAGAATGAAGTCAGAAGGACACCAAGAGCAGGAGCGGGAGGAAAGCCGACGATAGACGCCACCAAGTTTGGGAGGATTAGAAACAAGCTGAGAGAGGAAATCCATTTAGCCAAACGGAAGGAGCATAAATCCACCTGCGCCGAGCGAAGGCAGTGATGAGAAACGAGACAGTTTGCTTTGCAAAGCTCAGGAAAGATCCGGGCTTGGGTGCACAGGGCACCTCAGAAAGCTGTGTGTAGCTGAAGCCACTGGAGGTTTATTCCAGGTTTACATACGTGTTCATTGCAAGTCAGCCAAGGGCTCACATCTCCTCACTCAGGATGCAGGCTGGTGGAAGAGCCACGACCTTCACCTCTGCTAGGTAGAAAGGAAGAGAACTTTGATGTGTCTCACAGTAGCAGCCCATAAGACACCTTCCCCAGGACCAGGAGAGGCTGAAGTCTCCTCCATGGAACCACGTGGCTAGGGAAATCCAGTTTCTCCCTTAACACACATGTGGGAGATACTTCATAGCAATGTTTTAAAAATTGTGTGTGTAAATGATGGCAGTTGGTAGTGACGTTTTTTGTTTGTTACTAGTGAAATCAGCGGAGAAGGCAATGGCACCTCACTCCCGTACTCTTGCCTGGAGGATCCCATGGACCGGGGAGCCTGGTGGGCTGCAATCCATGGGGTTGCTAACAGTCGGACAAGACTGAGCGACTTCACTTTCACTTTTCACTTTCATGCATTGGAGAAGGAAATGGCAACCCACTCCAGTGTTCTTGCCTGGAGACTCCCAGGGATGGGGGAGCCTGGTGGGCTGCCGTCTATGGGGTTGCACAGAGTCGGACATGACTGAAGCGACTTAGCAGCAGCAGCAGTGAAATCAGACATTTATTTAACTCACTGTTCTAAGGAACATGCCCACCACTATAGAGGAAAAGGGTAAATAACTACCACTAAGGTGAGCGCATGTTGCTCCATAAAAGATCAACTGGAATTTGCAAAAGCCCACTGTAGGAGAACAAAGTGATTAAAATATCAGGAGGTAGTTTTATACAGTTGAATTCAAAAGATGTTTTCCTGTTTCTGTCCCAGGGTGACATTTTTGCCAGAAACTCCCTGGAATCAAGTCCTAATTTACATCTGTGCCCAAAACCACCAAGCACAGCAAGCTTAATAAAGCTGGAAAAAGACAGCACGGCCTGTCTTCAATGGACTCAACTTTTGTATTTAGTCATGTCTCTGGATTAACTTTTTAAAAGTCAAGCGTAAAGCTAACGCCGCTGAAGTCCATCTCAAGCAGCCCGCTGTTCCCCCTCCTCTCCCTCCTAAGGCACTCGAGGTTTGAGTTCCCTGGTGAAATTTACACTAAAGGTGTGAAAACAGGAATGTTGCTGTACTGGGAGAAACAAAGGAAAGAAATAAAAGTAACATGGAAGGGATACAGAAGAAAATGACTTTCTGCTTCAAATTAGGGAAAAAAAGTGTGTTCAGACATGAAATAGTGTTTCATCTCCAGCCCCAGTGGTTTAACTTGGGTAGATTAATGTACTGGGAGTGATGTCTTTGGTTTATCGTCCATGGAGAGGTAATTTTAAAAAATCTTTGACCTTGTCAGCTTGGGGGTCACTTCAAGTTGAAAGTGTTGCTTCTGCTGTGTCACCTCCAGTGTTCAGGAATCTCTCTTGCCCCGGTACATTGCCCTTGCAGATTTCCAGTATTTATTGCAGGTCGTTTTCTTCCAACTACAATTCTGCCATCCATTTGAATCTTTCATCCTATTTCCCCACTTGTGAAATGCATCCTCTTTTTCACTAAAGGGACTCTACCTTTTAGATAATAGTGAAAGCGAATGGGTAGAGAATCAACAGCAATTACATCTAGTGTGCTCTCAACAATACCCCAGGCGCTTAATGCAGGAGCTCGCTTAACACTTAAACAATCAAACACGCAGTACAAACCAGCGAGGTTAGCATAAAGATACACAGGACGTCGCACTAATGCATACATATGGATCTCGAAAAGCGAAACTGACGCCCCTATTTGTGGGGAAAATGGAGCCGGAGACGGAGAGAACTGACTTGTGAGCATAGCGAGAAGGGAGCGGGTGGGACGAATTGAGAAGGTAGATAGCGTCGCCACACACGAGCGCCCACGTGTAAAACAGACACCCAGGCGGAAGCTGCCGAACCGCGGAGCCCCGCCCTGTGCTCCGTGACGTCCTAGAGGGGCGAGAGGCTCAAGGCGGAGGGGTTGCATACGTATACGTAGCTATGGCTGATTTCCGGTGCTATATGCCAGAAACCAGCACACTGTAAAGCAATTATCTTCCAATTAAAAAAAAAAAAAAAATAGAGCAGTGACTTAAGCCCAGGTTCAATTTCAAACACTTTCATTAGAAAAAACTTTTTAAAAAAAAAAACCTATATACCACCCTTGTCCTGTGAATATTTCTAAATTTAACATCCTTGAGAAAATATACAGCTGTACGGAAAATATTTTGCATTCACAACAAGGTATTTTCCCTTCATAGATTATTTTTCCAGCAGCATTTGTTGAAAAGCTACCCTTCTCCCATTGATTTGCCTTTTCACCTTTGTCAAAAATCCGTTGATTACATGTACGTGTATTCCTGGGTTATCTATTTTATTCCATTGATCTAAATGCTTAGTCCCTTACCAATATCACACTCTTGATGTCTGTAGCTATATAATAAGTTTTGACTGACAAAGTGATTCCTCCAAGTTTATTCTTCTCTTTCAAAATTGTCTTAGATATTTTAGTGCCTTTGCTTTTCCATACATATTTTAAAGTAATCTTGTCTGCATATCTACAAAAAATCTTGCTGGATTTTTGACAAGAAAAGTATTAAAACTGTATGTCAATTTGGGAAGAACTGACATCTTTCTTATATTATACCTTCCGATCCATAAACACAAGAATATCCCTTTCTTTGGTGTTTTGTAGTTTTTAGCAGACAAGTCCACAAGACCTCTACATATTTTGTTAGATATAAACCTAAATATTTCACTTATTCTTGCTTCTTTAATAATAAATTATTGTTAGTATAACTTTATCATCATTAATTCAGCTGTGGTTTACTTAGTTACTCCTTAGCAAAAATCATAAATTGGACTCCCTCTGGGAAAAATTCAGCCTATAGAAAATTTTAATGAGGAGAGATTTTCCATTTTAAAAGTCCACATTTCTATCTTCTCTTGAGAAATGTGGAAATTTGATAACACTAGGCCTCATTTTCCTACTCAGCAACAATTAGCTGGAGCTGTATCATGTCCCAAGTGGTGCTAGTGGCAAAGGAGCTGCCTGCCAATGCAGGAGACATAAAAGGTGAGGGTTTGATCCCTGGGTCAGGAAGATCCCCTGGAGGATGGCATGGCAACTCTCTCCAGTATTCTTGCCTGGAGCATCCCATGGATACAGGAGCCTGTGGAGACAGAAGAGCCTGTGGTCCATGGGGTCACAGAGTCAGATCTACTGAAGTGACTTAGCAGTCACTTCTCCCTCACGAGAGGCAGGCTTTCCAGTTAACCACAGTCTCCACCAAGGCCAAGGAAGGTGTGTGCACTCATGCTTGGCCTGCTTTCCTTGCTTGTTACTGGACTGGCTCTGGTAGCCTCCTGAGATTCCACTTGCGCATTAAATTGAGTGGTGATACATATTGGCATCAACAATACCTTTGGTTTATTAATTGGCTTTCATAGGTTACTTACAGGGCTCAGAATGTGCTAATCATCCATACTCTCAGGTATTTACTAAGCTACTGTGTTTATATTTATTCTCTTCACCCCCAGATCTCCTCATTTCATGACGCTTCATCATCACCAACTATTTCTCCCAACGGGGAAAGCAGAGTCAGTGTGGTCTCAACAGATGAAAGACTAGCGTGGACGGA